>KZ538345.1:55788-82896 GCA_000934665.2 Catajapyx aquilonaris
CCCCCCCCCCCCCCCCGCCCCCATTTGTTCATAAGCGAAGGCGTTGGCAATAAAGCACATGAGCGGTGGTGAATAATGGCGGTGGTGAAAGTTGTAGCAATTTTCCTCGGATGCGGAAAATAACCATGATTTATACACAGCGAATCAGTGGGGAGGGTTGCCTCACCTGGTAGCCACGGGTTGCCAGCTCTCTGGATCGCTTCCGGCCAAATAAGGGGGACCATAGGATTGGGGCAACTATGGGGTATTGTTATGGGCATTTATTGTTGGATCGAGGGGCTGGGTCGGCATTGATGGATGCTTTCGACGCCTTCTCAAAAGACCCAAGGGTTCTTTTCTGTTGGTCTGGTAAAGGACACCCCAGGAATTCCTTTCACTCAATTGCGCTGGTAAACCTTCCGATTCTTGTTTAGACCTTGTGGCCCAAGTCCAGTCCACACTTTTGGTCAACACGTTCAGACCGCCAAAGTTGTATGTCGCCGGTTGACATACCCACAAGTCACGCCGACCAGCTAATGACTCATCTACTTCTTTTCAACTCAGTCGCATACCATGTGTCCCAAGTTGCTGTAGATACTTCTTGACACCCAGGGATTGAGCCCTGTATTTACAGCCGGGCCAACCCAGCCATGTAGATTCCTTGGAATCTCCGGATTCCACAAAACATATCTTGGCTGGTCAAATAAGGGGGGAAGGGGTGTGGGTGTGTTTTCTCAGCAGGGTAGCAGATCCCAATCCGAATGTCCCATCTTCGAAAGAAAAAGAAGAAAAAAAAGAAAGGTCAGGGAATTTAGTTCGCTGGCTCGCATGCAGCAGCGCCACCAAATCTCCTGGCGGCATCAAGCGGGGCTAAGAATCTCAGCGCGCTAAATTGGTTGCCTTATCTGATTCTGGGATAGACAAAGGGAAGAAGGAGCAGACCCGTTTCCCTTTTGGCCGTCGTTGTTGTAGATCACCGCCGTCCCCCAGACGGACGGCGCTAATTACTATTCTTGATCTTTCTGTCCCGAAGTTTTTTTTTTTTTTTTTTCATTCTCCGGGTTCGTTTTCTTCAGGACTGATTGGGCCTGTCAGCAGGAATTGCCGTCATGCCTGGTCGACAACTAAACATTACGGTTTAATTGTTTTTTTCCACCCTTGGAATGATTTTCTCCCGCCGGTCCTCATCTATATAGCGCAGGAATGATGACTGAATTTCAAACCTGCGGGGAAGAAAGAGATATCTTGTGCATAATTATTTAAAAATGAAAATAGTACATGAGCTATTTTTTGCGTTAAATTTATGGTGAGGATGTTATGCCATGGGCGTTGTTGATCTTTGAAAAAAATAAACGATGCTCCTCCCCTACATCTATAATCTATATTGACCAAAGACATCACGGAAAAGGTCCTGCGTCAGTCATTATGCAATCAGTACAAGTGTGGTATCCAGGACATCCAATAATAGAGTTTACTAGGTTTATTCCTGTCTCGCATAAATCACTCCAAACGTTAGGACGAAGTCATATTTTTGCCACCAGTGACATTAATTATCCTCTGGGTCAATTTTGTCGCATGAATTTGCTGAATATTCAAGAGCCAAACAATATTAGATTTTATATATAGATTTGTTTTAAATAACTTGAGTCGCCTTCTTCATGATTATGAATATCCCGACACGTGCACCCGCCCAACATGAAATGCACAGAATTGACATGAGCACATCAGTATATGGCACAACGGTCTGAGGAGAGGTGCTCAACTTATCAATGAAGGATATTATATGCGGAAGTCCTTAACTGGCTGCATGAATCGTGGTCAGTGTTGAAATTAAGTGCAGATAGGAACATATCCCATCGCCCATGAGTAATAATGTTTACTAATATTTATGCTGATCCGTATTCTTTTCGCATAGTTTTGTGCTATTAACTGTATAGAAATGTCAAATTATAGCACCCTGTTATTGTTGGAATTGTTTTTACTGCGTTTTTAAAATTTCAAAATATTAGACTTTGTAAAACCACCGTTGTTTGTATTGATATTACGATAATATTACAATCATCACTTATTTGAATTACTCTGCTAATCTGTCACGCACGTCCACAATGCCAATTGCAAATCTTGTGATTAAAACTTATTCACTTTGCTATTTCCCTCAGTTTATTAATATACAATATACGCATCTACTTGCTCCCAACATAATGCAAAGAATATTGCATTACAACACTTGACATTCTATACACAATTAACTTGGACATATAATGCGTGTCTCGTAATATGAACTGTATATTTCCAGAATTTAACGAGTCAGAGCAGTCCATAAATGATATCATCTGGTAGGGGAAGACCCTCGTCCTCCTCCCCCCCCCCCCTCCCCCCCATCCAGCGATTTCTTTTGGCCCTCGGAGGGGGAAGTCGTAATCACATAAATGCGATGCAGTATTTGAGCGAGCTTAGTTTGAAAACTGCGCCCTCCCTGTTCATAAAGATAATTTAATTTCCGTCCAATTTAACGAAAAAAAAATCCCTCCGGCATTGTATCTATAAACATTTGCGCATCATTTTGTACAACAAAAAGGCGCGATCTTACATGTGTTTAGATCCAGCACGCGGTGGCCTTTTTGCCGCAAGGAGGTGGGAGCTGCAGGGCTGCCAACAGTGTCGGCAAGCCCTTGGGATGATCCCCCTTTCATCCGGGCGTAATTAGGCTCACCCCCCACCCTCCCTGTGGGGGATCAAAAGGGGCCAAGCCCCGGCGCAGGTCGAGCAATAACGTTGGCCGCCACGATCCGCGCTAATGAGGCGGGCGCAGAAAGGGTCAGCTGGGATGAGCGCCACGGAATCCCCCGGATCCAAAATCCCTCAAACCACCCCCCTGTCTACCACCCACCCAAAAACCGAAAAAACCGCAAAACGGGCTACAAAGCGAGGACCGGCGTTGCAGTTATACTGGGTTTGCCATATCTGGGACGAGCAAGGACACCTCAAAGGGTAGTTTGACCCAATAGTCTGGTATAGCCTTTCGCATAATGTGGACTGTAATGCCAAGAGCGCCGATTTTATGCTACGTATGTATCTGTTGCTTCTGGGCCTGAATCCGGGATGTGGAGGATTCATTTCGTATTATAGTCCATTAGCGGAGTGGAGACTCAGAAGGTGGATGACTCTTGCCCCAGACACGACTATACCAGAAACCACCAAGCCCCTGGAAGCATGGGAAAGATTCAATAAATTTTTCAGAGTTTTCAGATTCGATATATGAATTTTCCCTATTGGCATCTTGTTATATCCTTTTCCTACATGCTTCATAGAAATTGATTTATGGACCGGCGATTGGAAGATAATTTTAGTAATTTAAGCAGAGAACTAGGCACCAACTTGCCAAAATTTGGCAAACAAATTAGGCAAAATTGCGAAAGTGGAGAGAGGGAGGGAGAGAGAGAGAGAGAAAGAGAGACGCGGACCAGGCAGCGACATCCGACGACGAATTACCGCTCGCGGCCGGAACGGCGCGGCGTTTGGTTTTTTAAGGCGCTCGTCGTTTTTTTTGCGTTTTATAAATTCCCTGGACACTATTTCCAAAAAAAAAAACAAAGTTTACTGAAAATATAGGACACGCGGGCTAAATTTTGACATCATTTCCAATGCTGTAGGCCGTACACAGCGGGAGGAATCGCCATCACAGTAAGGTATTAATAATATAAATGGTAGTGACGTCACAAGCGTTTCATTTTCAGTTTCATTGACAGTTGTATGATTTATCTCGCGTGTCTCATAATTAACATTATAGCCATCGTTGCTGTTACACCACGAAAAGCACAATTAATCAATCCTAATTTAGCTCACACTCTTGTCAGTGGAAATGGTGCGTATACTCTCGTATCTCACTTTAGCCCTCCTGACATCAATATAAGCAAGATATAAGGGGTAAGGTTCTCGTGGTGGAATGCACCTTCGGTTCTGCCTGGCCTGTTCTTGTCGGATACACTCAGGTACAGGAGTACCAACATGACTCAGTAGCATCGGCTGAATTTCCACCGGTACGGATGTGAGATCCGTTCTGAAACACCATGATATTATGGGCTAGAAAGGTGTTTAGTGGGGTTATTAATTTTAAATCTAAACTGATAATAATGAGTGATCAATGGCATATGTACAGTAAAATCCATATTATCATCATTCATAGCAGCAGGAGTCTCCGCTGATAAATATCTATAGACTCCAGCATTAAGTCACATTAGACAATCACCTGGTGTTGCACTCAACAAGAGCAGCCATTTAAAAAAACACACTATGAATCATCAACTAAAGGAGACGGCAACAATGCCGTGCCTATCTGCTGGTCGATTAAGCAGCATGGTGCCGGCTTGTTTGGTTCTAATTGCGCTTACTGCGTGACTTCCGTGCCACCAATTAATGCTAATATCTATGCTAGTATAGGCAGGGGCATATGTATATCACGAAAGGAACTCATCCCAGCTTGGGCCACGAATTTTTGGAGGCTTCCCGCAGTCCCGGGTCTCATGTGTCGGCCAATGCCCCTCATACATCCCATTGATGACCTCGTTCCCTGTCGCGATTGGATATACAGTATTGAAATAAGTCCGCATTCCCTGCAACTGCAGGCGGCCCTACAAATCAAGGGCATCCAAAGAAAGATATGCTAGTCCTACTTTCCTATCTCCATTATTGCAATTAGAACCGAGTAATGGGTGTCACTCTTTAGCTGTGAATTATGGCTATTGGACACAATTCACATTACCTTTTTAATTAATGAAGGACAGGTTGTCTTCTTCTCGGTTGTGGCCATGTCCCTGGACAGCCCTGCAATGAGGCGGCAACAGCTTTTTAAGACCACCCATAGCTCTCATAATTCAACGCCCATCCTTGGGACACCTGCCCCCCCTCAACCCCCTTGCCCTGGTCCCCTCCCTCTCTTCAATTCTTCACACCTATGGCTCAGGAGGAGGAAAAATAAGTATGGCCCCCCTACCAGTTGCATCTCTATTCCTTGCCCATTTCTATGGAATTCTTGCACACGTCAGAGGTAGTCGAAATTAAAACTAGCAGATTTAAATTTTCAGTACAAGGATAGGTAAAGCAGCGCCAATTGCTTATGTCAGGAGCATATAATTATTTTCATAAGGGCAGGGTTTTGCAATTTATTGTTGTCCCCATTCTTTTGACATCCCAGACGTGTACCGGTACTGAAAAATAATACCATACCTACCGTACAAAAAAAAATCAACGTGGCAGTGATATAATTACGCAGCTCGTAACTAATTTAAATTGAAAGTACGGCTGTCAGACCCAGCATTTAATGTGACAATAATCTCAGAGCTCAATTAGGATGAAGCACCCAATTGAAATATGACAACCACTTTTCGGCTCCTGCACAATGGCGATTATGGATGTGTAAGAAAACGCTTTCTAATCTCAACTAATCGTACCCCCTCTTAATCCTACATCCCCCATTGGAATAGGGCGTTGCCATGTAGGAATGAGCCAAACGAGGTGTGAAGCATATACCCTCGTGAGTAGAAGATTACTGCGAGAGGTGCATAACCAGTGTGAGATCCATTAATTAGAGGTTTCACTCTCTCGCCTGGCTTATTTCAACACCCATGCCTTTTTTTTGTGTGTGTGGTTTGGTACGGAAAGTGGCGGTAACATGCCTTGACGTGATGACTTGGTTGTAGGCGGGTGTTGCCAGTTGATGGCAACCCTGTGAGGAATTGGCGGGAAAGGAGGCGGCCATTCCTGGTGATGGCAACAACGCAATTCTTCTATGTGGCAAAGGTCGGGCGTATTGTCGAGGCCGTGGCAGCGACGAAGATGCCCATGACAGCCGTGTCCAACGGAGAGATGAGCACAAAAAGAAGGCCACATACCCACCCATCCACCCACCCCCTTCCTGGTCCCAACCCCTGCAGAGCCACATAGCCAAGCGTATAGGCCTGACCACTTGGGATTTCCTTCTAAGGTGTGACCTTGCCACTACACCTGAACTGGAAGATGAGTTTTGGGTAAAAAAAAAGGTCGTCCCCCGATCCACCCCCCACATGGATTGCAGGATTCCGCTGTGAAAGGCCTAGATAAGGATGTCATCATCAAAAATCAAGGTGGAAGAAATGAAGTCATTTTATGGTTGACCAGCAACTATCGGAGAATGGTTTTCTAAATCACAGGAAATAATCATATTTTCGAGCATACAAAGTGCTTAAATTACTACGCAGTATCAGGTCTTTAAAGTGTCAGCCGAGCTGCCCTTTCCAGCAGTCAAATTAGGCTCAAAATAAATTTGGGCACCGCGTTTTGATTCATTTTTGTACGAAACGTCTCAGGGAAGTCTCCTTCGGAAGTCTGCCAAGAAAGAAAGAAAGAAAAAAAAAACTGGCGGTTTACTCATGGGACCACGCTTCATCCTCTGGGAAAATCAAAGAGTTTGTTTGTTCTAATGGAGGGAGCAGGAGAAACCGCCATGTTCTTTTGCTCTGGATTTGAAAACGACAGGAGTGAGCCAGAAAGATAAGAATCAAATACTGCAAAGCCAAATAATCACCATCCCTTCACAAATATTTGGTTAGGTCGAAGGTCGCCAGGCATATACCTTAATAGGGGAAACCATGTGGACGTTTATGTCTGTTATGCACTTATGACGTTGTGTGTCTGAAGGGCTAGTATACGTATAGGTCCGTTGATGATGTCGTGCAGGTCCATAACACTGTCACGTTTGTTGCCATTAACTGTGATATTAATAGCATTCAAGTCAATGGGCGGTCGGAGCAAAATATATTTCCTTAAGAAACTATTATTGGCGCTCTCGTTTGGCACTACCTTGGAAGATCTCCATTCCAGTATTTCTTACATCAAAGACACTTCCTATTCGTATCCCATTTTTAGCAATGTCATTATGCAACAGGTTGTACCACTCCAGCATTCTCATATTAAAGCCAAAATGAGCTACTGACTAATTGAACGTCCTTTACAACGCAATTCAAAAGTGACTCCAACAGTCACACGTTTTGAAATTGACATAATTATTACCTGGGCAGTGTTTATTAGGCGCCACATCCTCGACTCCACCTGAGACCATCCTTTCCAGCCCCTAACCGACTCCTTACAGAGTACGCCCACGGGCCATCTGCACAGGGCAGAACCAGTTTTGGAGCACTTCTAGAGGGAGGACCAACCATCAGGAGTACGTCGGTGCTGTTGGCCAAAACGTGTGCCATAAATTACAGGCCAGAGGTTGGGTAGGGGGCAAAAAAGGGTAAGTGACGGATGACGGATAAAGGAAATGAAAATGGCCACCACCGGAAGTTGAGACGTTATTTTTATTGGTGGAGCTGACCTGAGAGAGATTTATAGCGTTTATCCGGACTAGTTACGTTGTAAGGCTCGGGAGCTAAGGAGGGCAATCAGCATAACAATGCACACTGACGGTAAAGTTGCCCACTTTTTGCTCCTTTCCTTAAAGGGTGCTCCTCCACTTCCAAGTGTTTAATCCGCTTAATGTCGTGTACTCTGTCCGATGTCCCGATTGCAGGGACCACCTTGAAGCTGAATACAAATTGCGAACTTGCCCTCTTTGGCGTGAAGTCTTGATCACTTGGAGGGATATCAGGGTGGCGCCCAATTCAAATGGGTGCCAATGACCTGAGTTCGATCCGTGGTGGGGCTTGTTGTCCATGATTGACATGATTCAACTTGCTATTTCCAGCCTGCAACTGCAACCTGCACGCTCGCCGTTGCCGGTTCAACATGGAGCTGTACAAATTGTCCGGACGGGTCTCAGGCGGCGTGTGTCTCAAATGCCGACACAACACGGCGGGTCGACATTGCCACTACTGCAAGGAGGGTTTCTACAGGGACCCATCTAAACCCATCACCCATCGCAAGGCCTGCAAAGGTAGGCCTGCTCACTTTGCTCATTCAAGTGTATGCAACGAGGAACAGTCCCATGCTGTACAAGATAGGACGGTAAGGCTTTGCACGTGTGAGTGTGTGAGACGAGTGTGTGTGTTGGTAGTGGAAATCAAGGGCAACCTTTTTTAGGTGAATGATGCATGCCAGAAACGTCGCCAAAACCTTTTTCCTCCACCTTGACACCTTCCCAAACACGTTCGTATCCAAAGCAAAGCAGACATCGATCCCCAGACCATATGACAGCCTGCGTCAGCTTATGTAACGACCCAGTTTTCGATTTTCTGCGCTTCTCCTGTCGAGGGTGCTGGAAGCTCATTTGGGTGACAATCGTGGGGACGTGTGGGAGGAGAAGGACCTTTTCTGCTGTGAGATTCTCATTCATGCTCCAGCCCTCCTTTATAAGCGCCCTTCACTCTCGGCGCTCAGGGTGACAGCGGGCTCTATGCCTCATTTCAGTTCGGAGGATTGCGTTTAGTATACAGTCTTCAGCGAGAATTGTCGTTAGCAGTTGTGTAGTTCAGTGCCTGCCTGATAATAGTTATTATTAACTTTGGAATATGTGGGGATAAAAAATTCACGCGATGTTGGACAGAGCACAGAGGGCTGGTGAAATGTATAATATTTGACTGATATCAAGATGTGACGTTATGAAGTGTTAAGATTGCATTAACTTTGAAGATACACGAAGAATTCCGCAACATATAAGTACAGTTTAGACCAGGGGTGGGCAAACTTTTTTCTCCGTGAGCCACATAGAGATTTTTTAAAAAAATGACGGGCCGCATCTAACAAAAGAAATTTCAACTGATTAAGAAGTTTACAATTATATACCGGTATCCATAGTTTTAAATGAACTTTCATTAATTGCATAAATTATCATTAAATTCTCTGAAAATCGATAAAATTAGCTAAATATATCAATGAAAATGGCCTGTATAAATTTTTAAAAAACCACATTTTTGTGAATTTAAAAGAAAGGCACAGGCATAAAATTTGGCAATTTTAATTTTTCAACATTTTCAGGAATACCGAAATTTTTGCGCGGGCCGCGCAAATTGTCTTCGCGGGCCGTAGTTTGCCCACCCTTGGTTTAGACCGTCAATAGAGCACTGTAAGCCTATTCACTGTAATTTACGTGCAGGAAGCCCCAGAAACTTCTATACACAATATTTGGGAGCCTGCTGAAATATCGGAGGCAAATATGGCTAGCAAAACTTATTAGTGTACACCTACAGGTATAAAAACTCTACAGTGTTGAAAGTTGCACTATAAGTCTGCCAAAATGTGAATAGATGACCTAATAACGTCTATTTTGTTTCTCTCGGGGCGGTATTTGCTTCCTTGTCATGCACCGGCAGGATGAGGAAATGGATGGAAGCTCTTGATGTAACCCCCTCTTGTAATATTCCTGAGTGGGATATGTATTCAAGCGTTTCACTCTGGTGTTTAGTACCGGGAGAGGTTATTATCTAACCACATAAGACGCAGCAGCCCGGGTATGTTCCAAAACAAAAACACGCATTCGTCTTTTCCCCGCTCATGCACACATCTCGTATCTCTCGAGAACACTGGCAGGCTATACATAAAACCGGAACCCTAAAATTAGTTGACCCAATTTAGAAACTCCTGCTATAGTCCCAGAAGATAGGTAGGTACAGTACTTATCCATAAACACCTGAAAATTAAAATTTGCGAATGTTCTTAATTGAGCAGGAAAATTTCAAATATTTTTACTTGTACAAATGGCAGACTTGCAATGTCAAATGAAATGGCATCCTTGGACTTGAGCTTGCCCTTAGTGGGACTGACGCGTTACAATGCGCTTATTTCTCTGCATAAATTGAGTCGAAGCGAAGTCCCACAGCGCCAATGGCGCCATGTCAAGATTCCAAGATGGTCGGGGCCAAGGTTGACCCCCCTCGTTTGAGTTACGCTCTAGCTCACACTTGGCACTGCAGGATACTCTTATGGATTGGCTGCCCAACAAAAGGCTGTTCGACACAGATGCATATTCAATGGCGTCATTAGTCTGGAGGGGTTATTGGTCAACCAAGCTAGAAAAGGGACCAAGAAAGAAGAAGGAAAAAAAAACCGCGCGGAGTAATGGGGCGTTTATGGTCTGGGGTCAAAATTGCGTGTCGAATTTGAAAATTAAAATGAATTAAATGTGGAACATTTTTACGACACTAAGGATTTACGTGTACATAACCAATCCCTGCGTACCTGCTAAGAACCAAGCCAAGTAATAAATGGCAAATAAATAACATTATTTAAAATTAATGAGTAAAAAATGATCGGTAGCTGAGATATAAAAAAGTGTTTTCTCAGACACGTTTTAAAAGGCGTTTTTTTTGCACACTACAATGCTTCTTACTTCCTATCCTCAAACATAAATGAAGCTACCCCCTGCAGTTGTGTCTTCATTATCTCCCTACCTGAAGAGCGCAACGTTCGGAAGCTTCTATAAATCAATTAGTTAATAGCCACCCAGCATGGTTTTTTGATTGTATATTACGAATATATAATTGATATCGTAAAATAATATTTTAAAGATAAAATAGACCGAATCTACATTTTTTTAAAAATACCAAAAATGCGATTATAAATAGGAAAGGAACATAATCCAATCAGCCCCATTTTTGTGTATAATTGCTAATGGCATAAGTGCCTAGTTCCTCATTAGGCAAAAGTCTCGACTTGAAACCGTCCTGGAAGCGCGTGACTTTCGGTCCATCCGGTATATATTGGGAAGGGGAGAGTCGTCCGGAAGGGAAGCTAATTGAAGTTGAAAAGCAGTCGGCGGGCGCGAGCGTCACGGCCACAGCTCGACGCTCTCGCCCCTCGACCTCTAGGGCAGCTGTGACCCCACTGTGACCCTTCTCTCCACGCTTCGTTCGCCATCCACGCACCAAAATGGATTTTCCCCAAAAAAAGAAAGAACTTTTTCCCCTCTCTCAGGAACAAAATTTGCATAATTATTGTCCCCAAACTATTGATTCATTAATTCTAGCAATTTTTTGAGGGTCAAGTTCGAACCCAGCCCCCCCCTTTTTGGAAATACACTCCCGACGTCTGTCAGTCGATTGACCCGCCTTGTAACGGTGCGGTGCCACGCTGTCTGGCACTGGAATGTCCCGTTTAGACGCGGGCCACTTTTACTCATGGCCACATTTTTTAGGAGGGGCGGAAGAGGCTTTGGACCCATTCCATGATAGACCTTTGGAGCAGGATCTTTGCACCAACTTTCGGTACATTTTGAACGATCTGTGGGTGTCAAGATCAGCGTGTTCAGCCTTATTGATGATGTAGGAACCGGTGAAACTAGCATGGAACTGGGCCGACACCAGTGATATTCGACCGAGAAAGCGCACCTGCTCCAAACAACCCACGTGGGTTGCTGCCATTTCCAACATAGGGGCTGGCGAAGGTAGGGTTGGTGGGGGTGTCTAAATTTGGCCTCTTCTGATTCTTCCTGGCCAACCACCCTGCTTGTGCTGGCAGTCTGCAATCGTCAGCAGAATCAGAGAAAAAGTGCCAGCTTCCGTCTACATGAAGCTATCAGCTGCCGAGTTTCATATTTAGCCGGGTGTTAGCCACCTCCGGATGCTGGACGAGATATAGTATGCCTCGTTTTTCACTTGTAACAAATTGTAATGTGCAAAAGATTTGTCAAAACTAAAAGCTTCGCTTTATGTCTTTCTCGGAGCCAGATGAGTTAATGGTGTTATTGTGACGCGAATATTATGTTGTGAAGGGTGCAAGTCTAAACATGGACACTTTCAGGGTATCGACCTTTGTAAGTATGCAATGAAAGGTAATGAGAGAAAACTCTCTCAGCACGAACTATTTACATGAGAAATTCTGCCCAATCATTCAATATAAAGTAATTGTTTTTTAAAAACATTTGAGGAACATCATTTTCAGCCAAGTTCATTTTCACTCGTAAATCGGCGCGATTTATGGGCTGAGGCGTTACCGTACCTTATCATCAACGCAACTGAATCCGTCGTCTCCCACTCGTTCACACGTTTGGTTAGTGACGACTTCTTCAGTCAGTGCCGGGTATTTTTGGGACACATTCTTGAAACTATTTTGTCCAACTATGCTTTGATGCCTGGGTGGGGTTCTTTTTCGCGGTCGCTTTGAAGGGAGGAATAATGGGAGCTAATGAGATCAATGTTGCAATTGAAATGTACGTAGTAGCTAGCGAGTTTCTAACACTGCTAATTTTTAAGGAGTTAACTTTGGAACAGCTATTGAAAGAAGATATGAAACAGTTAGATTGGAAGCATCACTTCAAGTGATGAATTGAAATTAATTGTCCAGCTTATGGCATTAAGAGTGACATATTGGCACCTGAGGTCGTGGTTGAACCTCGTTTTTGTAGTCTATAGACCTTCCGGCATTAGTTGGCATTAGTTCTTCCATTCAACATAATATTAGCGGCTAATATTTTAAGCCTTTAACAATAGCTGTAACAAAGTACCTGCTTAAAAATAAGTAGCTCAATTCTAATTGAAATACATATTGAGTACTTTGCTTAGGCGCGCTACATAAATGCGTTAATGTAATGTTGCACAACAATAAGAAGCAAGATAACAGTTGGAACGTGACCATTTAGGACCTTCGACCTTGATTTACATACTGCACTGAATTACATCTCAAAAGGTACTTGGCTTGTCAGCTGTGTCTGAGAGGCTAGAGTGCTGTATACACTTGTCATCATAACACAAGCCGAAACTGGAATAACTAGTGGATGTAACTTGTCCGAGTCACCCACGCGATATTGTCTTACAAGGATAGAGCAGGTAGTATTTTTTGTGGTATAGAAGGCCGCAAGTCACCTTCTATCAACGGCATATCTTGCACATATAGAGAGACAAGTACTGATCATTGGACAAGGTTCCAATTTTAGAAATATGACGCCCTCAAATGCAGAACAATCACAGCCACATTGCAATGATGTCAAGATATGAACATTTCATTAACCATAATGAGAGATTTATTTTGAGAATATTTTTAAATGCGACTGTTCTTGCCATCGCTTTTAATTAATTAAAATGCTGATATACCCTAATGTAGTATTTGTACAGTAAAAGTTCGCCTTAGTAGATAATTTAAAATATTCTGCAATGCGTATATTCCCACCATAGCCACAAGCAAGCAACCTGTCGCCTTGAAGTGTCTAACATAAAGTTCACCCTGAACTCCTGTAGTACAACCCCCAAGGTTATCACCCAGACAAGTTTCGCACAAAGTTCTGCCCCAGAGGACGTACAGTATACTAATTACGGTGGTCTACATGTCCCGATAACACCCTCTGACATCTGACAAACTCGAGCAAGCTTCTCCTCGCTAGTGACCTGCCATCTCTCCGCTGCTTGATCAACTTCACATCAGTTCTAACTTTTTTATTTATTTATTTTTCCCGGTCCCGGTTTTCCTGGCTATCGTCTCGAAAGTTTGTTCAGATTGACCCAAGTACTCCAAGTGTCTACATAGCAGTCAACGAGCGAGAATCGAAATGTGTTATTGTTGGAAGGAATGTCTTTTCCAAGTTGAGCATCTTGCCACCTTGACTATAGTGTTATCCCAGTTTCTCTAGAGAAGGAACGGGGTTGGATGGGTGTAAGGGTAGAAGACGGCAACAAAAGCCCCTTTATTACTTTTACGGTCTGAAATTCATCCTTCTCGTTCATCTTCCTTTCCTCCAACCTGATTCCAATAGTAGGTGTGGAGGGTAGGAATGGAACAGGGTTGGGGGAGAGAGGTTGATGAAAGAGCCAGGGGCGCCAACCAACATTTGGCTTTGGCAGCTCCATACTCCCCCTAAAAGCTGACTTGGGGAAAAAAAAGAAGAAAATAATAATAAAAAAAGCTGGGATCTCCCCGTCCTGAGGCAAAACCCTGTCACAAGTCTACCCCAACTTGTGAGTTAGTTTCGGGTTGGGGATCCGATACATGTACAGTTGGAGGCCTGGAGTCTATGGAAAGTATGGAGACTGAAGTCAAGCTTCTAGATAACATTACTGGATTGGATCGGTGCTGATGACCTGGGGTCAGTCCTAACAGCTGTTTTTGGGCACACAAGCCGGGAGTAATTAGGGGGTGGGTGAGGGTGTTTAATCGTGTGTGTGAGAGAGAGTGTGCCATATGCGTGATCGGGATGAGAGGAGCTCATTTGCATTATATTGCTCCTCAAATCCTTAGTGATTACACCGCAATTGAAACGTGATATAGGTAGTCCACTGACACGAGGCTGAGGGATGAAGGATGCTGGTGGCAGATGGAGCATCAACACGCTAAAGATTGCCCAACACAAACTAGCCTATATACTATAAGTGCAAATCCAGATTTATTACAAATTTGACGTATGAAGAGTAATACAATCATTATTTAACCATATCTGGGGTCATATTTGCTTCCAACCCAACTACTGACGACAACTGACGTTTCCCATTCCTAAACGAATTCTCTCCTTATCCCAAAATTGCGACGACGTATGCAGTGTGCGTGGAGAGTGTGTGACTGTGTGTTTGTAGTGTCGCAACTAACCGCTTGGTGCGTGGTGCACGCAGCGTGCGACTGCCACCCAGTGGGGGCGTCGGGACGTACCTGCAACCAGACTACGGGCCAGTGTCCCTGCAAAGACGGCGTGACCGGGGTCACCTGCAACCGATGCGCCAAGGGCTATCAACAGAGCCGCTCGCCCATCGCGCCCTGCATAAGTATGGATCATTATACTGATATACGCTTATATAATTATATATAAATAAAATAACTACCGTGCCTTTCAATGCCCCATTATTGAGGGTTCCTCCAACCCTCAAAGAAGCTACAGGGAGGGAGGGGGGGGGGGACTTCGTTAATTGCGGCACGCGTCTCTGCAACACTCACGTCACCTGTTATTAAGTCATTTGTGTTGCTTGCGATGTAGAGTTACTCGCCATGGAAACGTTTTCCTACCTAGTGTGTGCTGTCGTACTGCGTAATTGCATGGGCTGGGGAAAATTATATTATCTGCCTAGGAATCGAAGCTATTTACCCAGGGGTAATAGAAGCTAGACATTCGACAGGCATGTTGTTGTATAGGGGAATTCGTAATGGTCAGAAGCTTTAATATACCGCTATACAGTGCAGTGTGTTAGATGTTTTGACTGCTACAGTGTTGATACGCCTAAGGTAGGGCGTACTTGACATGTCAAGGTGTTTATTTAATTATTTATTCAAAAATAATTGCTATACGAAACAAAACCTGTTTAATACCACACATCTGAGTAATATTAGTTTTTTTTGTGCAATTTGGCAGTTCATACTAGATCAGCCCCCGGAAACTCCCGGTCTACCCATACGGGGAAGGCCGTGCGCTTAGCCAGTCCGCTATCCCCGGATGTGGAGCCTCTGTATCAAATCGCCTTCGGGCCGATGACTATACTGAACCGTCCTGAAGGTGTAGGTAGGTTCAGGACGGTTCAGTAGTCGTCGGCCCTAATAAGTTTTGATACAGGGCTCCACATCCGGGGATAGGGACTCGTTAAGCGCAAGCGAAAAGAGAGTTGCCGTACTATAGACTGTGCGAGACGAGGCTCAGATTGTTATAGACAGCGATTAAAACACACAGTTTTGCAGCCTTTTAAACTGCAGTAAGAGTCTGTAAAAAGTCAGACTACTACTACTCTGACCTAGCAATTAATAACCGCTCCTGATGATCAGCGACAAATGTGTGCATGTGAGAAATGTGGAAAATAATGACAAATTGAACGAAAGTGATAGATTTGTGCTAAGTTTGCTAGTATGAAACATAATCGTACATACGAGTTCATGACGTTTCAATCATAAAAGGTTGGAATTTACATCCTAATGTTGAGTAACTGTTGGTAGGCCTAATGTGATTCAGTAAGTCGTATTATTCCATAAGCTTTCTTGTGCATTTTCATGATGACTCACTTTCGAAAAAAGCGAAACATATGTCTCAGAAATGTTTGGATATATGCAGTAGAGGGGTTCATAACATTCACTATTGTACTAATCCGCTGCAATATTATTGCTGAGGCAATCATGTGCATCATTTTATGAAGCTCATTTTCTTAGAGCAATAATGGTAAAATCCAATAAATACACCTTGTATTTTGAGATACGCGTAACTTCATATATTTTTTTTTGGCCTTCAACCCCTTCATTTGTTATAAGTAATGGAAATTATAAATGCAATAATCTCACTCCAAAGAATCTTGCTACAATATCAAGTACCTCTGACATTAGATAACAAGTACTCTCATTTTGACCTGTTCGAATTTGGCCGGACATGCATTTCATGTTTTATACTCTATTCCCATCAAATTATCCTAATTGATTTCAACGAACGCTATCGAAGAAAGTAAGAAAAATTAATTCATGAAAAGCAATAGTTGCAAGTGTCACAATGCTCTCTTCGTACTACAGAGTAGTACAGCAACTTATATAAGTCTTCATCACTTCCTGACATTTGATAAATGACACGGGATAACTTGCCAATACCTTTCCGGCGAAAAGTAATAAAGGAAGACACAACGCAGAGCGTGAAGCATCACATAGTAATCACCTGCTGGGGATACCTCGTCGTGTTATGAATTTATATACTGGTATCCCACGACCAAGAGCATATAAAAAAACAATCGACTAACGACTTATGGGCCCCATGCCTTTCCCATTTAGCTGCTCTTATAACATTTTTCCCTCCCTGGCCCGACCTAATAATCGTAGATTGGGCAAATTGGCGGGGGAGGGCGGGAAGACATTAGTCTGCAACATATGTCATTAGCTCCGGCCGAATCTTAGAGGAGAAGAGAGATAGGGTATGTTGTGATGGGTGGAGGGGGATTGGGTGGGTGGGGTGGGGAGTGAATATAGATATATCTCCCCCTCGGCCGTCGCTAGGGTAACCATCCGCCTAACGGCCCGACGCAAATTCAATTTGGCGGCCCGCCATGACTCGGCCAAAGATCGGCTAATCCCCGCCGAAAACACGGGGTGAGGGGTGGGTGGGGGGGATCAAAGTGGATATACAGGGAAACATGGGGGAGCAGGGAGGGAGGGAGGGAGAAACAAACACATCCCTTCCCCGCACTTCCCTATACGTCATAACTAGAGGCCGAACCTGGTATTGTTTTGTTTTTTTTTTTTAAAAAAAAGATGCGAATTATAGTTTTTCGTGATTTCAATATTCTGTAGAATATTTGCTATTTCTGAAAATCTAATCCATATTATTATTATCATGATGATGATGATAATGATGATGATGATGATGATGATGATGATGATGATGATGATGATGATGATGATGATGATTATTATTATTATTATTATTATTATTATTATTATTATTATTATTATTATTATTATTATAAGTGAAAAATTCTCTTCCCCTTCCTGTTTCCCTTAGGAGTCTTGGGGAGCCGCTGGCTCAACAGATGGCTGGGGGGGGGGGTGGGGGGTTGGGGCAAATTAATTAGCGTGTTGCAGTGGGGGGAAAACCGCAGGAAAGATGAGTATATCAAAGGCCCGAGATAGAGGGCGCTAATTGCTTTTAGCCGCCTGGGTCAGAGGTCGCAGGACGAATTCTAACTGAGTCACAAAGATTTTGACCTCTAGTTAAAATAAAAGTGTATATAGCGTTCAACTCTCGAGTTATGAATTTGGTTAATCCGAGAGAAATTGCACCAGAAGCTCATATTCAGCTTCACAATAAGGTCGGGAGGTTCTGTTGAATTATTAGAGGAAAACACTGTAAATATTTTAATAATTATTATTGAATATACCGTAATTATTTAAATTTCATATTTCCTCCATACCATGACTTTAGAGTTATGACGGTTGGATAGCACCAGAATATATGGGTTAATTATTAGGTCAGTGTAGGTGCAGTAAATGGCAAAATTATTAATGGTTTAGGTACAGTATTATATACTTAGATGCACATGTCATATAAGACGAAACAATTGAACATAAGCATTATACGTACAGTATATTTGTAAATTGAGTTCTTGGGTCAATATTGCTGAATGGTCAAATTGTGTATGGTAACGAAAGTTATTTTCCAACCTTAATTGATTTACTGCAGTCTCTGACCATTATTTTTTAAACAAAATAATACACGTATATGACTTACAAATTACTAAGTGTGGTTTGAGATTGGTTGAAATATCATTATTTAAGAAGAGAAAATGTGCAGTAACTGAAGTGACAGGTGAAAAATACTACCCTCTAATTGGGCTTCGGTTTCTTGGAAGTCTTTGAGAGACTCTTTTATTTAATTTCCTTTATTACCCTTGCGGAGTTAGGACCCAAAGGCTTCCTAATTGCAAATACCCCTGTCGTTGACACTTCTCCTGCAGCGCAATCCATGCAGTCAGCAGTTCCCAGTCGTAATGCACTCTAGTCCTGATTAATGAACCATTTAGCCAGAGCTCTAATCGCAAGCAACACGCTCAAAGTTTGGGAGCTACAAGGTGATAACCGTATGAATAATTTTGGCCGGAATGAAGCGATTCTAATTAACCGTTTCATAGCTCCTTCTCTGATTCTTCTATTTATTCTTGGAGCGTAGAACTAACAATTTTCCTCACTTTGAACGTTTTAACCTATCAGATCCGTGCACTTCGGTGCCAGAATGCATCTGATAGTAGTGGTGATTGGGATTAGCATCGTGTGGCACTTTTTTCAGAAATCCCCAAGATAGCATCGACGGCAGCTTCTACCAATGCTGGAGGAGGAGGCAGCCGAGGTGAGCTACACTAGCAGGTCATGACCCCAGGTCATGCTTGGATGGTCCTGCTGGCAAGTGTCCGCAGCCGCGTTCGATCGCCCACCACTGCTCATCAACAATACAACCCTCTTTTTGTTGAATATCTATGGGAGGAATCCGACAAGATCTTCCGGGCATGGGTGTGGGATTTTATACTGCTGGCCACATTCATCAGGGTGTGTCACAAGGCTCGATAAATACTGGTGGGGATTACTCACGTTGAGTGACACTTTGCTCACTGGAAGGGTGGCAATTGGGGTGCAACCCCATTTGTTCAGTATTTAGCGATTCGTTGGGTGCTACTCTTTCATTCAGATTAATTATTATTGGAATATGCAGCATCTGGGGTAGGTCTCATTCAAGTGATTGGGAATGGCTCGAATGGCATGTATTTTCTGGCCAAGAGAGGGCACTAGTTTATCGCCTCTAGCTGTCAAGAAATGAACTTACAAGGGAATGACAAAGGGTGGTCGCCTCCGATTTGGCTGAAACTCGCTTGAGGGGTCAATCGTGTGCTATACACAGAGTGGTGAAAGTCCTAGATGCCACTGTTCATCCGTTTCCGAGATATGAGCGAAGGAAACATCAGAATTTTGGCTGCGCGTACGGGGTTCGGGCAGGAAAGGGACAAGTGCAATGGCCATATACCCATATAGGCCTACCCGCGGCCAAAATTCGGATGTTTCCGTCGCTCATATCTCGGAAATGGATGAACAGTGGCATCTAGGACTTTCACCACTCTGTGTATAGCACACGATTGACCCCTCAAGCGAGTTTCAGCCAAATCGGAGGCGACCACCCTTGGTCACTCCCTTGTTAGTAGTTCCGGTAGCTCTTGTCCGTAATATTATTGGTGGCGCCATTGGGCCAGTTTCCACGTAGGATTCCTTTCATACTGCTTGACAATTTATGCTACAAATGAACCGTTCTATCAGAAGAACACGTAGGACTATCACACTTTTTTTTCTCTGATTGTTGAGAGCTGGTGGTTGAGAGATGAGTATGCAACGGACGCGGCTGCGTACTCTGGGCACGCTACAGGCCCAATTAGAGAATATGCAGGCATACATGTAAGAAAGAAGTGGGGCCATTTCAGAGAGCCGTCTTGTTCCAGGTAAGAGTGTCGTAATCATGTGGCTATAAGTTTTTTAGGTGCTTTTGCACGAGACTGCAATAGGTTCTTGGGCTCACCTAATACTGTATGTGTAGGTTACTATGCAGTGCACATTATTTTATGTCCAATAGTGCAGAGAGCCCTCCTTCCCCATCTCCACCCCCATGTGACCCTCCAAATTTGGAACTGCAATAATAATAATAATAATTGTTAGAGTCCGGATTTTTAGGCACGAAAAAACCTTCAAATAGGCACAAAATTTCTCACAATTTTTACTTTTTCGGGCGTATGGTGGATAATGTCACAGAAAATTTAAAAAAGCTAAAATAATTTTATAGGTCTAAAGTATAAATATAAGGTCACAAACCATGAAAAAACCGAATAACAACGATAAACTGACGGGAAACCACGAAACTCGGGCAAAAGACACGAAGTGCAAGCTATAGTATACCACTTGCTCTGGACTCTACTCTTATATAGGCCTATCCAGTTTCCACTTGCACAATATGTTGCCAAATATACGCGTCACGGAAACATGATTCGTATTACTTCTGCACGGTTTTGGTCCTTTCAGGAATACAAAAAATAGTCCGCAAAAAAACCGAAGATGCCTTTCAAGAAATAGGTCCGTAATAGGCCCAAAAAGTCCCGAAATTGCTTCAAAAGTTCAAAAACTATCCCAAAAAAAGACCAAATAGGCATGAAAAGGCGCGAAAAGCCAGAATAGGCAAAATAGTTCCCAAAACCACGAAATAGGCAATATTAGGCACTCTAAAACCTACATTTTCAACACCCTGCACTTATGAAACGGATAGGACTCTTCACAAAACCATCCCAACTGTTAAGGAATTAAATACGCATTTGCCTAAAAATCCGGACTCTAATAATTGTTCACCTTCTAATGGTTTTGGCGGTAGAAATAATCGCAAATCTATAGAAACGGCTAGAATGTATTTTGCTGCTTCGTTATGCTTACAGTATTGTGCGGCTCGTATATGTAGTTGGCCATTTGATCTATATCCCTGACCGTAAAAGGAGACAGATTTTCATTACGTTATTAATAATGAATAAAAAAAGTTAGACAAGGAGCAAATGTTCAGATATCGTCATTATACCTGCACAGTTCTCAGTGAGTCTTAAACGGGGGCACTTCGTCATCAGTATACTTACTGTAGACTATATATTAGAATCCATTGTCAGGCTATATTGTATAGGCTATAAAAATGAAGGAAGGGAGGGAAAAGGGAAGGGAGGGATATTGGTGAACTACTGCATATACTGTAGTCATATTAGCGTGACGTCGCGCCCTATCATTCCTTACACCTAGGTCGGTCCTGCCCTCTCTTACTTTCCCCCTACTAGCGTGATGGATTGATATTCATTCACTAATGAAACCATGAAAAATTTTAAACAATATAATAAACTTAAGTAGGCTTTTAATGATGTATCGTCAGTGGTCTAGCTTATATTCATGCAAAGATTAAGGTCTATTGTGACAACATCATGTTTGCAACACTGGTAATGTAGTGTTAGGTAAAGGTTGTCAATGAAAACATACTTTAGTTATGGTCATTATGAAAATGTTACTTTTTCTGTGTATCTTACTCTTTCAACATTTCTCTGCTTAGAAATAATAAATATAGAAAAATAAGGAAGGAAAATTTCATTTGTAGCTTAATTAGAACCACATGCTTACAACATTCCAGCTGATCGCTAGAAAACGCATATAAAAAGCATGATGTTGGCTACGTAATTTGGCTCCCTTTAAGAACAGTAATTGCAGTAAACCGTCAAAAATACGATTTTGTTCAGTTGTTTTGACAGGATAGCTCATTTCTCGGCCCCTGTAACGACAGCAGTAGGTACGACAAGTGTGAGTCATAAGTTAGCTGACTTCCAGGATAATCTCAAGGACGTTTTTCTTCCCGTCACCATCCAAGGTTTGCACGGATTCTCGTAACCACAAAATCTACCCGGATGTTTCGGTTTATCTATCTACTACCGCATCTTGCTTTTAGTGCCATAAGCCCAATAACTTTTTTTCCCCACTGGACTGCTTTTTTACTGCTTTTGGCGGATCACCTGAGGAACGTCTACGAACTACGAATCACTGGCTAACCCTGACAAGCGAGTTAATAACATCCTCATAGTGTCGCTTTGCTATAGCCTTGCCACAGTCGGGTGCTCTTTTGAACGATATCAAACAGTGTCAATTTTTGGCACTCATACGAAGCGTGTGCTTTCCACATGGCCCTGCTGGAAATACGTGCAGTTTTTTTTAAAAAGCGTGTTGAACTTAAGTGTCTTCTCATTGAACACTTATTGGTCATAGAGCGGCAATACAATGCCACGTGTTTTACACCACGTTTAGGCTAGCTGTGTGGTGGCTCTCATGTCATGAGAGCTGTAGTTGGTGTAAAATTACTAAGTGCATATATGTCAATTTGTTCCAGGAGGAACTCATGCATACCCAGTTCCGCATTTGCATGTGAAAAGGTGGAAAAATATAAATAAGCCCTTTGGACGAACGTAAAATACTCAGCAAGCAGGGTTGCATGTGGCTTAACTCGCTGCGCTGCAGCCATTGAATACATATCATTTTGGAGTTTGCAACATCAATTTTCACTCACTTGTGATGACACCGGGTCTCCTAATAAGAATGCTGCCGATATTTATTGCTTTAAATATTATTGTCTGACGACAATATCATGGTGAATGCGAATTAGTGCTTAATGCCAGGACATGTGAAAGCAATATAGTAGAGGCACATATAGTGACTATGACTGTTCCCAATATGATCTTGAGACCAAGACTCGGCAACGTCGCATTATCACCTCCGGCACATTTCAGTTTAGCTTAGTACTCGCGAGCACACACCAGAACTGATGAAACGCTGTATAGGTAGTAGATAATAGTAATGAAATTTGATTGTACCCGCAATCAAATCCATCGAATGAAGCATGAAACGGAGCCCACCAGTCTATTTCTCCGCCATAATGACATATAGATGAAAGTCGACTCAGCTTGTTAAAATAAAAAGAGGAGGGGGAGATAAAAAGAATGTCGTGGAAAGGAGTGTTTGCAGTGAGTTTTCCTCCCACCTCCCCCCTACCCTCCACCTTCTTTCTCCATCTCCATTCCATCCCCTGGAGCATTCCTCGTGATCAGCTTCCATTAGGCGTCCGCTCGTAAATCTGGCAACGCCCTGGCTCAAGTAGTCCCCGAAGACCAAGCCCGACTCGGAGACCGTGTCGCACTTAATGAAATTTGGTCCTCCGCAGCCCAAAGGAGTCCCCTGCCACCACACGAGATGATTGGCGGCCGATCGGTGCGATTGTTACGGCCTGGGGAATACCGAATAGCGGACGTTCGTCGAGAGGACAACGCACTTAACTTCCATTCCTACTCGACCGCAGAGAATCTACCTATTGTGGGCACAGGCACTTTGGGTCCGCCATTTTACGCCCTTCGGTTCAGTCGACCTCCAGGACTTGTCTAGGGTCAGCTCTCATTTGCAAACGAATGTCGTTGAAACGAACGTGGTCCGCTGCCTCAATCGCTCTCGGCTTATCTTTCGCAGACACTGAATGAATCCCTAATAAAACTTGGGGCGTAATGAGCTTTGCAGCCTGAGACATAGGAATAGAGATCAGCCTGTCAGGTATGTGGGTGGAGAGCATGTTCTTATATCCACAACATTGACAGGTAACGTGTTATTACTAACTAACCCTATCTAGCTCGTTTCCATCATGATGTGTCATGTAGGCGCGTCAAAAAAAAAATGCTAAAAGGACTCGCTCATTGTTGGAATGTCGTGAACATGTAGGTATTTTCAGAGTGTGGCAATTGAGGTCTGTTTTAGTTAGCGACTTTTAAATCATTACGATCCTCTTATTATTAAGCGGTTACTTTTAGGAGTTATAATAATAATAATAATAATTCATAATTCATACCCCGTTATCAGCCGGCGGCTCTTTAGGGGGGATATTTTTTGTTTTGACTGGAACTCTTCGTTTCGTTTTTACTGCTCTTTTTGGAATCGGATAGGAAAGGAAGGAGGCGGCTGTGGCCTATTAGGTTAGGAAACAACTCCGGAATTCTCCTGGAGGAACCGTGGGAAACCACAGAAACCCACGGTTAGAGTTGCCGGCACCGGGATTCGAACCCAGGACCTCCCGATTAGGAGTTGGATATCATATCCCCTCCGCCGCCACTGCTTCGGTACTTTTAGGAGTTATGGAAAGATAACCTGCTAACATTAGGCTCAGTCAGCCCCCCCTGATACAAATACGATACGGTAGTTTAATATAAAAGGCTCCGCTAGGCTGGAGATTTGGCGCTGGCGCGCCTCCATAGCCGGCTACCGCTGCCAGCCACCCGAATCCTAATCTGCGAACGCCCTCCGAGGAAAGAACGGTTTGGGTTGGTTCCGGAGGCGGCCAACCCGAACCGACCCTCCAGTAGCCGGCTGTGGGGGCTCGCCAGCGCCAAATTCCCCGCCTAGCGGAGCCTTTTATATTAAACAACCTTCAACACAGGGCTAGGCTGGATGTGTCAGGGGGCTGGGCTCAGTAGTTGTGTGCATGGGTGAGGGTTTACCTTGCAATACTGTAAAATTGATTCAAATGTTAAAGTCCAGTTGCATCGCCCCGAGGAGCGGCTGGAAGAGAGCTAGAAAAGTTTTTTATTAATATATTAGTTGACAACAATGAATAACAAACTATTCTGGCTAATTTCCGGCCGGAATATTTGCCTGAAGGCGGTGCAACAGAACCTTAACGAGTAAAATTACTCACTTTTGTCTATAGCCAGGAAATTCATTACAATTAGCGCTAAATCAATGCTTCTACTTAGCCTAATATTATATAGCTCCTGTAAAGGAACATTTCCAAAATAACTCCTTAATAACAAGCGGTGTAGTGCGAAAAATCGCTAACTAAAACATACACCTCAATTGGCGCACTCTGTGTAAGATCCGCTTTCGACAGCAAAAGCTGCTGTATAGTAAAACATGTTAGCCACGATAGAATTTTGCCTTATATTTTGCTCAAGTGAAAATCGGTCAAGTGTGCATTTTTTCCACTCGTGTTCTTTCGAGTCAGCCCTATCTGCTTTTGACTTTCAGCTTCAAGTCTATAATCTCGTGAAAGGGAATGCTCCTTTAAACGTATACCGGTAACAGCTTTGATTTAAAAGAGCTAAACAGTAATTGGCTTTGCAATTTATCAGTAGCATTTCAAAACGGGCAAAGCTGGCACATGCGATTTTATGAAAGCCTTTTAAACGCATTTTCATGTTGTAATCATAGTAATTAGGTTTGGACCAGTGTGCGGGAGGCTTCATTTCCTTTTGGTGTGGTTTCGATATGATGTTGTGCCACATATAATCGCAAACAAATCCAACAACTTTGCCCTTGTAACACTCTGCAGAGGCTGTAGGTCAAAAAGTCAGTTCTAAAAATATTTCGAAAAGCCGTTCTTGGCCTTTGTTTAAATAATCACTTTTTTTTCATATCTCAATTGCGCAAACTTATTCCACCTTTGTTTGCACCTTTAACTGGTGTTTCCATAACATTGTTTCGTGGGGAACATGAGTAACAACGTTAACAGAAATATGCTAAATTCAGTGTCATATTCCAGTTTCTCTACATGGTTACAAGCAGGTATCAGGGCGCCAGATATGGGAGAAAGGGTTGTAATCACCTTTTACAGTCTCGACACACAAGATGTCCTGTGCGGGGTGCCTCTATCAAGAACCACATTAAGCCTGTTTTTGTGTAGGTACAAGGTACAGGGGACGGGGAGGGTGCACAAAAGTTGTTACATTGTGGCAGGATGGGGGGAAGGATGTCTCCAGACCTCATTCGTCATCTTACCCTCACAGTCGGGCCTAGTACTGTCGTGACCAAAAGGTCGCAGGGCAATAAAAAATTATACTGCAGTATGGATCAACAAAAAAGAGAGCTGCTCCGTAATAGAACCGGTTACGTAACGTGGTGCCACCATGTTTGGTGCGCACACTTTAAAATTGAAAGGCTTAAGCAAGTTGATGCTAATAGGGTTTTCTGGCACTCAATTTATGATGGTATCATACCATTTTACCGAACCATTTTTGCTCAAAGACATCTCGGCCCACTAAATTTCTCCCGATGACATATTGTCGGACTTGTGATATGAGTATAAATAAAATTGTGGCTAAATGTGTCCTGGCCTCTACAACCTCCATCACTCGTCAAAATAGTAGGCCTAATGTTTATGAATACGCACACCCACACACCGGTATGCAGATGGTTACATAATGAAACTTCTTTAATTGATTGGTAACGTTAGTTTTTCCTTGTGTTGTAGACAAACCTGGAAATTTTGAGTGTCCGGGGAGGCGGGCGAATGGATTTTTCCTGGAAATTGTTGAACTTTTCGAGAACTCTTTGAATGTCATGTCCATTATCAAGTTATTAGTCTACTGACTTCCATGTAATAGCTCCAAATCTTATTACAGCCAATTTAGGAAATGAGCCCGCCAATGTCGGCCGTGATTTCTGGGAATTCCTGAGGGACATAGTATTATCAGACAAATATTGTAATAATTCTGTGAGTAATTTGATGAATTATTCAGCACAAAAGTTAAAATGTTATTATTAATTGGACGGTGTTATGCAATAATGACTCAACCCACATGAGAACAGTTTTGAGAAAAAAAAGGCTTTGAAGGTCATACCTGTGAAATTAATTCAGTGTTATTTTCGGTCATTTATGGCAGAAGTATAGATGCAGATTTCACCAGCGTGCAGTGACATATTACCAATTAGGCCAAGTAGGCATGTGCCTATAGAGCGGCAAATTTTAGGGGGCGGCCGCCCTAGAGTCAAGATAATTTTCTCCTCGGTAAAATTTTCCGCCTCCATGACATTTAGAAAATTTTGACGCGTGCGAAAATAGGTACTTTATGCAAGACTTTATGACGTCACCGTTCATGTGCCGCCCCAAGATGATTCGCCCGATGCTCGAGACCAGTAAGGCGAAAGTCGCGTGCACCCTTCCCCCCTAGGACAGTGGGGATCTGTGCAGGATCTACAGGCGACTTTCACCCTTACTTGTCTGGCATCGGCCGATTCACCTTGGAGCGGCATAGAAAATGTATAACCCCCAAGATGAAATTCACTGGATTTTGCTAAGTACTTGAATCACCAAAATTTCAAAATAATTTGAAACAACAATTTTCGAGATATTTGGCCTTGAAATCCGCAAATTGCGGAATTTCCCCAATCTCGGACCTAAAAAACAGACAGGAGTGGGGGGGGGGG
>JYFJ02001425.1:0-33319 GCA_000934665.2 Catajapyx aquilonaris
CATGACAACACGCCAGCTCACACCGCGATTGCTGTGCAGCAGTTTTTGACGTCTCGCAATATAACAATTGTCCCTCACCAGCCTTTTTCCGCCAGCTGTAACTCCCTGCAACTTCTTACTCTTCCCGCAAATGAAAACTAAGCTTAAAGGGACACTCCACTCAAAAAACAAGTTTGGCTCTAAAAATCGGGCAAAAAATCCAGAATCCAACGGTGCAATTCGTTTTTCGCTACGCGGAACGGTAATCCCAGGGTGAGGTGTCAAAGTGTGTCATCTGCTAATGAGCGGCGGCGCCACGCGGGGAACAGGGGAACTGGAGGGCTGCACCGCTCAGGGATGGACGGCAGGCAGGCGGGTGCAGCCCTCCAGTTCCCAAGATCCTGGCCTGGTGGACGGCCAGCTTCTAGCGCACTATTTGAATTTCCCCACTTTGACCACTCGCCCTGGGATTACCGTTCCGCATAGTGAAAAACGAATTGCACCTTCGGATTCTGGATTTTTTGCCCAATTTTTAGAGCCAAACTTGTTTTTTGAGTGGAGTGTCCCTTTAAAGGAAGAAGATTTGTCTCCGTAAACCAGACCCACGACCAATTGCAGGCGGTAGGCCTACTGATAGCCTTAACAAAAAATTACTTCCAAAAAGTATGCCAATCGTGGGAAGAGCTCTCGGATCAGTATCTTTATTCCAAAGGGGACTACTTCAAAGGTGATGGAGGGAAATAAGGTGTGCGGTAATCTAATATTTCAGGGAAAAAATCTGTTCGTGAACTTTTGGGTAGCACCTCGTATGCAACTCTTGCCAAGTTATGGGGTCCAATACCAAAAAAACGGGTGAACCAGAATTTTATTTGCAAGGTTCTAGAGCAGTGGTTCTTAACCTTTTCGGGCCTCTGCACCCCTTTGAAGACAGTTGGACCTTGTCGCACCCCCTATACCAGGGGTGATTAATTACGTTCTAGTTAGAGGGTGCACCTTGCTCGGCAGGTCGGGGAACGAAGGTATGGTACAGTACCAACCCACGGAAATTATGATACTTCCATCAATGAAATAGTTGAACATGTCGTAAAGGGTTCTAGGGCAAAATTTCATAGAGAGTCAGCTGATTTCTTTTCCAGGCTAACATTGATCAACTGAAGAAGTATGAGGTGGAATTGACTCGCCTTCCAGTGGTACAGAACATTGTACCTAACAGATGTGAATACTCTAAAACACTGGGAACCACTGTATTAGGAGAAAGCCAATAATAATAATAATAATAATAATAATAATTTGATACCCCATTATCAGCCTACGGGCTTTCCTAGGGGGGGATTTCTCCCAATTTTTTGTCTGGAACTCTTCCATTTTTACTACTTTTTCTCATCGGAATGAAGGAGGGATAGGGAAGGAAGGAAGCGGCTGTGGCCTATGATTACGGTAACGACCCCGGAATTATCCTGCAAGGACCATGGGAAACCACAGAAAACCATGGTCAGGGTCGCCGGCCTCCGGGATTCGAACCCAGGACCTCCCGATTAGCAGTCGGACACCATACCACTACACCACTACTGCTTCGGTATTAGGAGAAAGCCACACCTATACACCAAATTTTACAGGATCCATGTCAGTTAAATAGTCGTTTACCGCTGAAAAATTGGGCCCCTGAGTTTTAAAATATTCAGGGAAAAGGCGAAAAGCCCTGTGAACATTAGCATATTTAAACTAGCGACAAAATACAAATGTATGGATAAAACAGCAAAAGATCTATTGATTTAATTCAAAGCCAAAAGTGTACATAAGCCTAAATCAGATTTCTTACAGCAACTCATGTAGGCTGTCATGTCACATCTTTCTATCATTGACGACAATAACATGGCGATTCCATTATATAAAAAAGGATGCTATCCATGACCACCAGCATACTGTGGTACTTACTTAATTTTTGTTTAATGGCCCTTCCTTTTTCTGTGGCGATTTAAATTTGACTTCACGGTGAACTTGGCATCGCAAGTCGAGCAGTGGAAGGGCCTTTCCCCAGTGTGTGTCCTTGCATGCACAATGACCTCATACGAGGTTGAGAAACACTTGCCACATTCCTCACACAGTACGGGTCTCTCCCTCTGATGTACTTTGGAGTGGTGTAGTGTTAGATGATACTTGTGCTTGAAGCTTTTTTTACAGTCTTCACAGGTGTAGGTCTCCCCACAGCATTTTTCATGGGCTTTCAGATTTCTCCAATGAGAAAAGTTTAGTGTGCATCCGTAACACTGGAACTGAATTGTTGTTGTTATTATTATTGTGTATTGGTCCTACTAGAGCAGGTAGTGACAATCAATACAATTACCTAAATCTAGCTGCTTTGTCCATGTAATTAGTGCAAAGTTACCACTTAGGACCAGTTGCACGAGAGCTGGTTTCCTCTCACGAGCTTTCATACAACCGACCCTTAGAATGTGAAATATCTCAAAGAGACTGTAACATGAAATTGGACAGTACAGTCACCCAAGAAAGTAAATTTATATTTTCGTTCCTATAATTATTTTTTAATGCCTTTTTTTTTTTTACACTCCCCACTTTGCACCTCATTCTCTTCTCCCATCCTCTCCCCACTATTAAGTGGCAGTATTTCTGGCTCTGATTTAGAACTGTGTTACATACTACAGGATAAACCCTGGAACTGTGACGTGCCTGAATGTTACGGCAACCGTGACGTGGGGTCTTTTAGGACCCCATCCATATTTGAATTTTTATTAATTTTTATATAATACTTTTCAATGTATTGACTATATGCAATCATTCTTTGAACTATGCCTAAAATGATCACTAGTTCAAAATAAACATTCACTTCCTGTTATATACTTTTTAAATGGCAACAGTTCATTGTAATTATCATTTTAATTCCTTTGGGGTTCTAAAAGACCCCACGTCACGGTTACAGGGTTAAACATGAAAGCTGACATACAGAAAGTTTCTCGGGTGACTACACAACTTGTGAACTAATTAATTACACATATCTTTCCCATTTATGAACAGTGGCAGTTATTTTATGTGACTGAAACATCTGATTCCACTTGCAGATCATTCTGCTCACTTTTCAAGATTGCAGTATACTCTGGATAGACTTTGTCATCTCAAATTAGTATCCATCTGGCATCTTAGGTGCAGACTGCATGCATTAAGACCAATGACAAAATAATTGTGCCTGCTAGGGTTGGTTGTGTGGGATACCCTGGTAGATACTGCCTTCATGTGGCGAGGCTCTGTTAACCAGGGGGAGAGGAAAGGATGGGTGAAAGCCAGGTGAAAGGATGATGCATCTACTAGGGTCAAAAGTAGAAATGATTATGTTATTTACCATAACCTTGACAGTGCCTTTGGAACACTTTTTTTTCCGCATCAAGCCCTTACTTTCATGTGCCGCCTTTTCCCTGTACACCTAAAGGAAATAAAGTAAGCTTATAGCAAAATAACGGAGATCAAAAAAGCAGCAATTCCTAATGCTACACATTTACCAATTTGATACAATTATCACAAAATGTCAGTATTCTCATAGTGGTGGACATGCAAGGAAGTATGTTATATTGCACTTTTACGCTACACTTTATTATTATTATTATTATTATTATTATTATTATTATTATTATTATTATTATTATTATACGATGGCCATCCGGAAAGTAATACCAGTTTGGCAACACATCAAAACGCACGCTTTCAAGGTCATCCACCTTCAGTCACTCCTTTAGCTTCAGTTTTATGCAAGTTTCGCGTCAATTGCATTAATTTTTGCAGTTCTTGTGAATGTTTTAAGATATAAATGGAATAAGAGAAATTCCCGCTGGCTGTGGAGTGGAGTTTTTTGGGACTGGAGCAGGGTCCTGCTTGTGGAATTCTTGTCACAAGGCACAAGAATTTATGGAAAGACATACTGGCCAACACTACAGTGGGGCCTTTATTGTCGGAGGAGGGGTGTTCGTGCACGCATGCTGCTGTCATGACACAAACCTTGCTACACAAATTTGTCACAGGTTTTGTGGACCATACAGCACATGTTCCATAACTGGCCCAAGTTATTCTCACTCATTGAACGAATTTTTGGATGGCATGCCATTTTAAACTGAAGGAGTGAAGGATGATGCAGTTCTGGAATGGTCATACGGACGGGCAGTCGTGGAGGTCTATGAAGGAGCTATACAAAAACTTGTCCCAAAATACGACAAGTGCCTCAATCATGGTGGTGAATATATGTAAAAATAGCGTAAGGTATGCCCAAACGTGCCACATCGGGTACCAAGAGTTAATAATAGTTATTAGCACTTGTGCGTACTAATATTTCCATTTCAGTGTGGTTTAGTTTTTTAAATAAAAGAAACCGGTTTGACTTTCCGGATGACCCTCGTATATATTTACCCCCTTGGGTACACCATATGGAAAGTCAGTATGCCGGTATACCATCTTGTCCTCAGAGGACAGAGCCTTCCATGCCTTGCTGACCTCCTGAGAAAGAACCCCAAAGGCAGTTTCCGCTGGCTGAGTCTGCAATGGAGAAGTTAGCATGTAATAAGGATGCATGCTCGCCACAATAAAAATTGGCATCCACACTACGATGCTAGTAATAAAAAGTGCACAATGAATCGGCCAGATTGAGGCAGGTGTACCAATATATCTGCAAGTCTTGCTAGCTGAAGTACGAACCACTGGAATTTACTTCACAATTTTCAATTACATTGATTCACAATATATTGCCCTGTAATTTAAAAGGTATCCTGTAATTTAAAAGGTAAACATATGATACAAAGTGTAACTTATTTCTTCTCTCCCTCCTCAATAAGGTGTCAAGTGTTCAATTCCCAATAATTCTGGATCCCTTCTTCATTTCATATGAAACTGGAGGTTAATAACATCACCATCATCATCATTATAGTGGAAATAATTACCTCTCTGTGTTCTTTGAAGAACACATTGTAGCCTGATACTACCGAACGTGCTTTCTTCTTCTTCTCGGTACTCTTATTTTCCATGTTCCCTGGTTCCTTGCACTCCACAAAATAATAATGGTGAGTGAGGATTACCGAACGTACTCATGGGTTCAGTCAGGCTGTGTTTGTTATGACGAGGAAGTAAATAATTGATAAAGAACGAGCTGAAAAGCAAGTGGTACGGATCAGATATGATACCAGGATCGTCGTTTGCGACGCAGACAAAATATTTACCTTGGAAGTGCTTGGAAGGTAGGAAGCTACATGCATTTTCCTCTCTAATTAAAACAACACTAGTTTAATCATCAATATTGATTGGAATGTGCTGCACGTCAAATATTTTTAAATATCGGATTGTCAGATAACCGTCCGATAATATTGTTAAGCGACTGATGCGCCACTAGACGGACGAATGCGGAAGTTGTTTGCCGCCATTTTCCGTCTTTTCCGGTTGCCGTTCATTCCTGCCAGGGCCCCCGGAGATATTTTTTGGCCGTTGAGTAGTGCGCAGGGTAAGGAAGAGTTGTTCAGTCTCAAAGGGTCTGCTGGTAAGGTGCAGGAGGGTTGGAAGTGGCCGAAGGATGGTGGCGAGTCGGGTGGATGCCCGGGTGGATGGCGGAACCGATTTTTGGGGGATTCTAGGCTTAATGATTGAGGGGGGCAGTTATTTTCGTTCCATTTGTGTCATGTCGGCACAGAGTTGGGCGGAATTAAATTTGGTGGAATGCACGAAGCGTACAGCCTAGAGAAATCAACGAAATTTTAACTCGATTTAATTTAATTAAAATATTAATTTAATACGGTTTGTACAGTTCAGAGAAGAGTTATGAAATTAATTGGTATGTCAGTGCCTGTAGTGGCACAACTGGCAGGTTAAGAAGTGCAATGGTGCATAGGAACAAAGGTCAGTTGCAGTTGGCACATTGCAGCATTTTAGATGCATTACCATGTCACTACTTGTTCCGCGGGTAGGCCAACTTCTGTGCAGCCCTAGATGAGTATGATGTGCATTGTCAGTTGTGTCTTTTTATTTTACAGTTGCAGTGTCAAAATGCCGAAGTCAAAGAGCAAGGCAGCTGTGGAGTCTGACTCTGGAAGTTCTTCCGACTCTGGACCTGAAGATGTTAGTGCCTTTTGCTAGAATTTATAATGGGTACAGTTGAATCTGGATATAATAGGCTCGGCTGTAACGGACTTTCGGTTTATAACAGACTCGAAAGGCCAGTCCCAGCAAACTTCTATAAGGCCCTGTGTATTTTTATTCCTGATATTTCAGACTCATTTTCACCTCACGTCGGCTATAACAGACCATTCCTTGGCCCCTCAGCAGGCTGTTTTTAATTACTTAGGAGCTAGCTTCCTTTCCCACGTGAGGAAAGCACTGCATGCTGGAGCGGGGGTGATTTTTCCACATGTCACTGAGCTAACACTTGCCGAAAAGGTCAAAATAATTATTTTTCTGGTATATTTGGTGAGAACGGGGCGGCAGAAGAAAATTACAAATGTTTTTGTGTCTTGCCTAAGTTACGGGTGAGCTAATTTTGCATTTTTGTGGATAGTTTTGTTAATAATAATATCATACCCCGTTATCAGCCGGCGGCTCTTTAGGGGGGAGTTTTTTTTGTTTTTTGTTTTGACTGGAACTCTTTCTTTGCATTTTTACTTCGCTTTTGGGGATAGGATAGGGACGGAAGGAAGTGGCTGTGGCCTATTATTTTAGGAAACAACCCCGGCATTTACCTGGAAGAACCGTGGGAAACCACAGAAAACCACAGTTAGGGTTGCCGGCCCCGGGGATCGAACCCAGGACCTCCCGATTAGTAGTCGGATGTCGGATACCATATCCCCTCCGCCACCACTGCTTCGGTATAGTTTGCATATAGTGTGCATTATAGGCATATGGAACGCTTATTTATAGGACAGACCTGTTATAATTGGCTTTTTTCTGTGGTCCCTTGAAGTCTGTTATATCTGGATTCAACAGAATTAGGATTATTTAGACTAACTTTTACACAAACATGTCAGGAGCATATGACGATGTTTTTACAGTCGAGTAGCTGTGGACAAGTATTGAGCATGTGAGACTGCTATTTTGGACCTATTCTTTTTGCATGAAGGAATTTTCTCATTATCCATCTGGTCCAAGTTCTTACCTTTCAAATGCTATGTATTTTTTGCACATAGAGCAGCAAGGCAGTATAAATAGGGGATAACCAGATTATTGCCAAGTGTAAACCAGTTATGACATTCTTATGAACCAGAATTATTTCTTGCAATCACACAGCAAATTTTCAAACTATTTCAATTCATCTCTATGCACATATTGCCCAAGAAAGGCTGACTGGTGTTTGTGATCTTTCCTGATATTTTCTTTTTCTTTTGGCAAAGTGGATGAAAAATGTGTTGTGACTTTTGTGCTTTTAGAGGAACCCTCCTCCATCCAAGAAGGCCAAGCCTGGTGGGCGGTCAGGAGAGGCCTCAAAGCGGGGGGTTGAGAATGAGGATGGGGAGATCTCATGGGAGCTAGATAAGAACCGTTTTGTGAAGGTTCGAGACTTCAAGGGGAAGACGTATGTGGACATTCGGGAGTACTACATGAATGCAGAAGGGAAGCTGATGCCTGGAAAGAAGGGTGAGAAATGATTTTATCAATAAGGATAACAAAGGGATTTTTTTTTTTTTTTGCTCTGCACTGTAACATTAGCTTGTGCAGTGTAAAATATTCAATGCTAGTGAAAATGTATGGATCCTTCATTTACTGCTGCATTCAAGGTGCACACCAAATATTTGCATCCTGAAAGACTTGTACTAGGATTGTTTTTGCTGTAACTGCAGTAGTTGACCTAGTGGGGTCTAGGGCCTAATGGCCGACCTGACCCTTCAAGTCCCTATCTAAGTAATTGACCTAGTAAGTCATTTCTAATCACATTAGATGAAAAAGTGAAACTCCATTATGTCCTGTTGCTTTTGAGATTGTCATATTTGCAATTGTGTAATTATTCAGATTTATAAGTGCCACAGTAGTCAATAGGAATTGTCAGCATTTAAAATTTCAGACAATCACAATGGTATATGATGACTGATTTTTAGAGCTGCCTACTACAACTACAATCAGTGAATGTATGAGTTGTTTTTGGGCTGGCACTGCCATGAAACTCTTCAAGTAAAGGCACACCTAATAAGCCAAAGACAGGTCAAAATGAGTTGTCTTGGCTCCATAACAAGAGGAGTAAATCTGGGAATCACATTTACTGCTACACAAATTTAAACTACAAAAATTGCTCTTTCTTGGAATAAGATTCATGAAGGTAGCCACTTTTGGCCACTACATCCTCCTATCCACTGTAACCAGTATTCCACAGTCATTGATTTCATTCATGTAATTTTTAGTGAATAATGAGCCATTTTAAAAAGATACTCGATTTATACCAAATGCTTGAGCAATAACAATTCTCTGACATTCCTGGTGCTTCTTGCCGTAGTTTTAAATTGCACTTTTAAACGCGGATTCTTTGTAATTGCGTATAACTGACTATCTGTTTTCATCAAACATTGTTAGGAACAACCCTTCACTGAAAATTAAGAATAAGGCGGTTCGTGGCATAAACTGTTTTCATCAAACATTGTTAGGAACAACCCTTCACTGAAAATTAAGAATAAGGCGGTTCGTGGCATAAACTGTTCTGGAGCAGATCCTTACATTTTGACACCTATGGCAATCACTTGAGAGGGTGCAAAGGAAAAGAACATTCCGATGCTATGGCCCTATACTTTACTTGAGCCACAACATGATTCCTGCTGCACCCTATGAAATCATGCAGATGTTTTTCTGAGCTGTGGCAGGGAGGTTTATGGATTGTTCAGTGATGAACCAAGCAAAATATTGTGCTACTTTGGTGTAAACAAATGTAATAACTTTGGTAAAGTGGCTTGTTGTTGAACATTGTCAGAGTGTTACCAGCATTTTTGGAGAACCTCGAGTAACTGCTTGTTTTGGCTTGTGGGAATTTGCCTGCTTCAGTTTATCTGCATTGCGACACGAATCTCCCTGCATTTTACGAGTGAGAAAAATATAATTATCTGAAGTGTGCAGTAAAGTTGTCTGCAGAATACTTTGTGCCGTGAGAGTGTACTGCAACTGCAGTAGTTTTAATGGAGGCGGATGAGTAACTCTTGACCTTACTGCACATTGGAAATGTAGTTTTTTTCCTGACCTCAACATCATTATTCTCAGATATTCATTTAGGATAGTGAGGACAACATTTATGCCATCCATATTTATCAACAAGCTCCCAGGAGCATGCCAGATCTGTAGCCCAATGTGACATTTTACAGCCATGGGCCTCCCATTGTGCATATCCCTTCTTGCCCTCCCCAAGGGCACAGAGCTGAGGAACCCATTTTCATGCTGAATGATTTTATAAGGGCTCCAGATCTGATGTGCCATCAGCAGGTTGTTTTCGGGTTATGTTCCCAAGCAGCAGTTGAGCATCATGTACCTTAAAGTACTCCTCAAAAACATAGACAACTTCTCATATTGCAGCTATGGCCCTGTGATCTTGTGTCAAGGCCCAAAGGTCTAGGATGACTGCACCTTGCTAATTTCAACTTTGTATTATGTGGGTGAATAAGAACACTAATAATTGTTCTCTCTGAATGAACTTTGTGTTGCATATTACTCTCTGCCACACAATTTTTGTTCATGGCAATATTTCAAACCTGTTTCCATGTTCCTTAGGCCACTTGTTACTCATAAATGACCATTCATTTTGTATGAACATGGTTATGCTACTGGAGCATCGACTCAGAAAATTAGAAGCTTGTGATCCTCAATAGGTTTAATAACCTTGGGTCACAACAGACACAAGATGCTTACCTGTGTTCTTTGATCCAAGCCCATGATATTCATAGTCAGCATTGGTAATTTTCATTAGTTTTTCATGACACACCTACCCGAATCCCATGTGTATCCTGCTGTGCCATTGTGGCCGGGAAGGCCAAAAAAAGGTGCCATGTCCACTCTTACTTAATCAAGTGTGAGATCAGTGAGATATGTGCAACTTGTTCATGGAATTTCTTGAAGCAGGAGGCTATGATGATGCACTGATGATCCACCATGCTCAGAGAACGAAAACACACTCGCCAACTTTTCCTGAATAGATTTCGTTGTCTCCTCCACTAAAAGTGAATGTGGGTCATGACAACTAATCCTGGAACAGATCCTTTTCAGTGACTGCCCAACAATTTGCCCACTGGTAGCTAGTAACTGCTTTCAGCTTCTTGAAAGTGGACACTTGCCTTCACTATTAAATTAAATGCCCTTGCCATTCTGCCCAAAAATTGACAGCGTTCCAGTAATGTTTAATCAATGTCGCTTACAAACACATGGGTCTCACCTCATTCCAGGAATCAGCTTGAACACCATGCAGTGGCAGAAGTTCAAGGGCCTCATCGACGACATCGATGAAGCCGTGAAGTCCAAGTGATTTGGGAACAAAATCGTCCTTTCCTCCTACAGCCCCTTTGGCAATAACTAATTGGATCTAGCTTGTTGTTGCCATCGTTTTCAATGTATTTTTTTTTTCTTTTTTAATAAGCCGGCATAGAGAGGATGGGTGGGAGATGATGAGTGAGTGAGGTTTTTTTTGCCTGTAAAGGATGATGTACTGTGTGTAATAAAAAGGATGTTCAGTTTGATCAAACTATGTTATGTATTGCTGATTTGACTTCAGAAAGTAATTTGAAGCATACGTTGGTAAGCACACACTAAATCAAGAGCATACCAGTACTACACTGTAACCAGCAAAACATTAAAAGAGCATCACTGGTGAGTTTCCCATGTGGAACATCAATTTTTAATGCTCTTGTGTAATCCAACAAACAAGCATCACAAGAGCATTAAAAATTGATGTTCCATGGGAGACTCACCAGTGATGCTTTTTTAAACATATTTGCGGTTACAGTGTTATGGTGCATTACACATTTTTAATGCTCTTGTAATGCTTTTGTCCTCCTTCATCCCAATTGCTGCCAACTGCCCTTGTAATCCATCAGTTTTAACCACCCCCCATATGACAACCTGCTCACTTTCAGCGCAACTCGGCGCAACTACTAGTTCAACTAATTAATAAAACCTCGTTAGAAAGACAGTCGGCATTATTATTTTTTTCTTCCAGTTCCTCCTGGACATGTTGGCAACCCTGTTCCTTCCCCCTCCCACCTCCCCCCTACGCCTCCTCCTCCTCCTCCTTCCCCCCCATTCAACCATCGCCTACCCAAAAATGGCCGCCCAGAGGTTGTAAACAAAATTTCCCTAGTTTAGGAGCGAAAGTGTGGTCCGCCGCGCCATCCCCAGACGCCCGAGAGCTGGGCTGACCCTAGGCCGATCGAGACAGCGGGGGGCAGGGACCTCCCCCGCGCACCTGCTGCTCCACACGATCCACCCAGACATGGCCACGGCCACCACTCAGTCTGTGCCAGGTATGTTAGGCCTAGCTCTGTAGGTCCAAACGGGGATTTATCCAAGGGATGGCTGTCTCAACCGGGGGTTTCCTTGGCAGGTACAGATGCCAGCAAGGTGATACAGAAGAGGAGAGCTGGATCTATAGGGTGAGTAGTACGCATTAAGTTTGCAGGTGAACGGCAGGGACGGAGCAGTAGCCTCATGAATTAATCGGTGAAATGAGTGCTCCTGGTGTGCCGCACGTACAGTTGGGGCACATGCACAATGAAAGTGACAAACACAGCAAGTGCACTTGTCAGTGTCTGGCACAGGTGTGTGACAGGTGCAAGCATGGAGAAGCTTAAACAATAGGTGGGAAATACTGGGGTTTTTACAGGAATTCTTATGGAAACTACACCTGAATGTTGTACTATGAGGGAGGGCAACTTTAAGGACCATGGAGATGCTCATGGTGTAACTAGTTTACATAACATTTGGAAATGCTTACAATGGAGTAGTACTCCCCAGTCACTGGCGCAGTATAGCCATTGATGCTCTGGCGTCATTAAAAGCTCAATCGATGAATCAATCTCTTCAGAGAAGCATAACAGGTAATGACGAGTATTATGGAAATGAATTTAGGAGGATATGGCACAACAGGATATTTTGTGTAGCACCCAAGATTGTGTCGACCTATTGTGTATTTAGTAATGACCTAGTGTATTTTTAATTGTGTAAAGATCCGTCAAATGTTTTGTACAGAGTAACATACATGAACAACTTTGGACTAAAATGAGACAGGACTGCACTGACTTGTGAGTTTCGCAGTCTAGTTTGTGGGGTAGCAATATTTAATCAGTTTGTCAAAAAGGCTAACGTGAGTCTAAAAGATTTCGTAAAAACTGATCGATTTTCCAAAGAAAAAAAGGTGAGGAAGTTGTGCAGTATATCAGGTATTGATGTGTAGCCATTCATCGTTTGCCTAGATGGGCGCTAGATGGCCTCGCTTGGAGGGAGTCCCCTTTGTGTTAGTAAACCGCGGGGCTCACAGATGGAGCTGCTACCCAACTTGGTCCTTTGCGTGATTTGCTTCAAATCCTGCGAGAAACTCGGGTCTAAAACAAGTTGCAAGATACATACCCAGATAACGCATTCTATGTGGATTGTGACAGTCCACATTATTATCCTGCCATTATTTCGCGAGTTTTATGCCAACCGGGGGGTCAAAGTGCCAGTCAAACCTTTTCGAGCTAGGAATAATTCACCATGTGTGAAAAATCCTGCCTGGGGAAATCCCAAAATATTCTTGTGAGAAGCAAAAAGGGGTAGTACCAAAGTTGGGGCCCCCAAATTAATGGGAAACTTGCCAGCAGAGATTCTCATCCCCGATCGCTCTCTTTGGGAACTGGTGGGCGTCCTGTTACCATAACCAAGAGGAGGAAGCAGAACTAGTTTGGCGATGGAAGGATGACTCGTGGTTCCCACTCATGGTGACCACTGGAATGTGCCTTTTTCTTCAGACTCTGGTTCTATGGGGTGATGAACACCTAAATTATGCATTGCCAGAAGCCTGGTTATTTAGGATTTGTGCACTTTTTTTAAAAAAGCCAACGCGAGGAGTTACCTTATCGTAATCCTGCCCGCATAAAATGTGTGTAAAGAGTGGATGTAGAGTTTTGGCGCATAATAGAGCTTGATGAAGAGGATTACTGGGGTCCGGAGGGCTTCCTCCCCAACCCCTGATCGTATGCGTGGTTGCGCCACTGGGCCACCGCAAACTCGCCTTCCTCCCAAATCTCTGTCATGTATTATGCAAATATCGACTGTCGCCTTTGCGATAAATGTGTGGCCGAAGCTGCATGCTAGAGGAGGTGAGATGAGCACGAAAGAAAGGAGAGACGGATAGTTTCTGGCTTTCAAAAAAAAAGCTTATAACTAGAAGTCCAGTGGGTAACATCTTGTGAAAGAAGCCTGGTCCACCTGATGTGAATTGTTAAATCATAGCTTTTCCATGTGTTTTTTTTGTGTCTTTTTATGGGTTGGGGGGAGGATAATGACAAAATCGAAGAGGGATAGTTCCGTTTTTTCCCCGACCCTGTCGTGCCTTTGTCGTCCAATTCTTTTGTTCTTTGCAGAGATTAGGAGCGTTTTCTTTCCATGGGCGATTTATGTGGCATTTGAAGTCAGCACTAATTGGATGCGGGAAGTAGTAACCATACAAGCGGAGGTTCATGCGAAAGGGAAGAGGGAGGGGGAGGGGGGGGATTCCGGTATTTTTACCATTTTGATTACAAAGCTGTGTGAAGGTTGGATGTGAAGGTCGTCACAAGTTGCGAAATTAATTCACAAATATGGCAGTAAATAATACCCAGTCGCATTTTTTTTTTGTGCCTGCTCATTACCCACTCCCACGCTGGAGTCTCCGAGGTGGTCGCCATAGTGTCTCTCGTATGTGTCGGGTGTGTGCCCCACCGCCTGTTTGCATACTCGACGTGGCATGACTATTTAGGAGACGTATATAAGGGGGGGAAGTGGGCAATGGAGGTTGCATGTCGGAGGGGCGTCGGGGGAAAAAAGTTTTGGCGTGCCTGGTCGCCTCGCTTCGAAGCCGACAAGTCCAGGTAGTCGCAGAGAAGCTCGAATAGAAAATTATTATCGAAATGTTTATGGTCCGGGTGGCATCCAGGCGCGCGACATTTTCCCTTCCCCCCCTCCCCCTCGCTCCCTCTTCCTCCAACTCAAATTCTTTGGGAAAGTGCCTCTTGATGTACAGTCTTTCGTGCCTGGCTTTTGTATGCGAGAATCAGGTGGGCACACACACTCGCGCGCACAAAAAAAGAGCTGAGTTCCCAAGCATAGTAATTACACGATTAATCATCGGGTGACATCCAGTGCGTGTCACTTACCAGATTGTGCGCTATTGACTCTATAGATAGGCACGAATGAAACGTCGCGAGGTGACGGAGTTGGGGCAAAAGTTATGGGCCACCAACTTGGCCCTTTTTTGTGTGTGGTGGTGATAGATATGCATCGCACCAAGTTAAGGCTACACGAAAAACGGAACCTTTCTTGGTATCAATTGCTGGAGCCGCACACGCGACAGCAGTTTTGCTGCCAGATAGTACGTTTCGGGCTGGAATTGCAATCTTTTTGGGTAAGGGGGGAGAGGAAGGAGCTAAAAAAAATGTGTCGGACACGAGATACGCTCTCTTTATGAGCAGGCTTGTCCTGGTTCGAGTGCGAGGTCGCCAGTAGATAAAAGGGTTGGAACAATTGCAGGGTGTTCGTGTGCAGATGAGGTGGGGTTTTAGATGGAGGGGGGGTTATACATGTAGGGAGTAAGTGCGTGTCGGGGTGTAGGGGCCTGGATTAAGTGAGCGAGTCAGTTGGCTCCGTTGCATGTGGCTTTTGGCACAGGGAAAAGCTTGTAACTGCTTATTACGCCAGGTGGGCTTTCCAGCTTGCTGGCTGGATGGCTAGCTGACTGGCACAAGCCACCAACCCTTTGGCCACTTCGAATATGAATACTTTGGATAATCATGAGTTTAGGGTTCCTTGGGGAGAAGGAATAATTTTTTTTTGGATTTGAGAATCTGATAAGTCAATGCGGGTGGCAGGTGAGAACATATGCTGTGGATGGGGTTATACATGCTGATTTGGTGTGTCGGGTGTTTGATCGCATGGCGGCGAGTGCGGAAGGCTAAATGTCATTTTGACATGCATCAATAGCCAAGTTCGTAATAAGTGTCAAGGTCGTTTATGTAACAGTCCGAAAACTGTTTTTTATTGGCGAGTCGTGTTGGTCGATTTAAACGGCGGTTGATCCATTGATTCCGGTATCTTGTTAGCATTTTTCCGATTCGTCTGCCCCCATTGCGAACGTGTTGATATCCTGACCGGTACCTGCTACTGGCACATTCCGTTCGAGTTGGCACGGAGGGGCAGTCCTACCCGCCTAGAAGCACACATAACTTACACACTGTGTCTGCTGGACTTTTTTTCCCCTTGAAACAATTCTCCTTATGTTAAGAAAAAAAATGTCCCGCGTTTTGCGGTTTCTGTGGCTCCACTGAGAAGGTCAGCTCTGTTCCTCCTTGTATCTCACGGAGCGGAACCCACGGAAAAATGTGTTCCCAGAGCATTTGGGCATCAAGTTGGAACCAAGAGTTCTCTGGGACGAAAAAGTACAATCTACTTGGGGGCCCCCGTCTGAGTAATGACCCCTTCCATCCCCCCCTGAGGGAGAAGGAGGAGGGGGAATCGAGGAGGATTTCCCATGGCCATTGATCCGGACGCTAATAAATGAAGCCGAGTGATCGAATTAATAGAATTAATGCACTCAGTGGGACCCTCCTCTATAATAGCCCGTGCGGTGTTGGGTGCGTGACCATATGTGGAGAAGTTGCTGGGTTGCCATGTGTGGGGGAATTACATTGTGTGCTGGAGGATTTTGGTGGAAGGGTGGTAATTGCGTGGAGTTTTGTTGCAAATCTTAACCCCGCCCACTTTGGAAACCAACGCCCGGTTGCAATTTTCATCAAGTGAGTGCTGGGTGCACCTGACCACCTGCAGGTATCGCCTGTTCGGGCCCATTATTATTTTTCGCCATTTTTTTCCAGTTACGCAGTTTTGGGGAGGGAGATATCAGTTTGGATTTCGCGAGAGGAGATCCTTTTGTCAGAGCCAAAAGCCTTGGTTTACCACAAGTGGTCTTGCGCAGTCGGTAATAATACCGGAAGCTGTCATTGGCATTTTGTAGTGTAACTGATTTTACACGCGTACTTTTTACCGAGGCGCCCACGGCGTGCACAGGTTGCAATGCCCTCAGCGAACGTCACGTCTTGCACGGGGTGAAGCAACTTTAGCTGTGAACTGTGGTCGAAAATTAGCATTTCTTCGGTATAATTACGCGGCTAATAAGCAGCTTAGGGTTTTTTTTCTCCATATTTTAAAAATCCCAGAATCCCAGAAATTAACCGAACCGCATTTCATGTATGAAAATGAGTCAATTTTCATTGTGACGAAGTGTGTAATTTTTTGTATGTATATTTTAATTGAAATAAAATTAATTATTAAAAGCATTAAACCCTCCATGTCGCGCCCTTTCATGCAGTGTATATGTGATGTGGCATCGCGAAAATGACATTGCCTGTAATATAATGTGTGTCCGGCAGGATTTTGCCCTGACAGGCAAATAACAGTCCCTTTATCTCGGGGAGATTTTCTCATGGGCGGATATGAAAGTATTCTACGGTAACAACCCATGTGTACAGTAGCCTATACATGTATGCACGTGATTTTCTATAACAAATCAGAGATGGTTCAATCACCACTCTGGAGCCTCATGTAAAAACCATGTAACTCAAGATACTGGGTTTTTACTTGGAGGCCACAATTGGACGGGTCTTTTCAAGCTCTATCCACTGGTACAAACCACGTCTCTCTAACTTGTTTTCCTGCAAAGTTATTCAAGTTTTTCAAGTATGATTTATGCAAGAACTAATGGCAGATCACGAACTTTGAGGTGCAATATCTCAAAATGGCCAAATCAGAGATACGTGGTTTTTACATGAGGCTCCAGCACTTTTCTAATGACTGTGAACCGAATGACAGTTATATAGGGAAAAAGATTGCTGCTCCATTACTGCTTGGTTGTTTGCAAGCAACAACTCTTGCACTGTAATTAAGTACATTGTCTGCTGCATTGAATGACATTAATTATTATTATTTTTTAATGGACCCAGACTCACATTGAGGAAAATGAGCTCGAAGATGGATAAAGGGCGACTTTCATAATTTTCCTAATATGCACATTTTGATTCTCCAACATTAAAAGGCATGTCAACAGTGAAATGAAAATCATTGATGACTATATTGTCGAGGACTTGAATTGCCTGTAACTCACCTTATGGCCATAATTTTCAAGAGAGATACAATCATTTTGTGACAATAATTTGTTACCCTTTTTCGCGACTCCAAATGGAGTCGCGGCCCACAGTTTGGGAAGCACTAGTGTAGATGCAGGGGGTAGGATTACCTGTGGTTATCACATAATCCATGAAATTTAGGGCCATCATAATTATAGAGTGGATCGATTTGCATATTTGCGTAACATTTTGTAAATAAATTTCCAAAATAATCTTAAAATTTATACCACCATTGTGTCTCATTATTAGCTTCACCTGATATGTATGATGACAGTGTTCTAAAAAAAATACTTGACAATAAAAAATGTGGCAGCCTAACGTGATTGTTGACTTTTGCCTCTCCGTGACGTATTATCGTATACTCTTGGAATTTATGATTTGGTGTTCGGATGTGTAAGACTGTAAGTTATAGCGCTACTTATATGCATAGTATCTTAAAAATAAAATTGGAAGTTATCGAGCCACAAATTGTTCAATTTTTTTACTGAATTGACGTGGAATGACCCAGCTGTAAGTGGATTTTATTTGCTTACGCCCCTCGTAATAGCCCTCCATTTCATTGGCTCTTTTCTGCCAAATGTTTGAGTTACGACTACTGCTATAGGGTTTTTGTTGCCATTGGCGATGCAGTGATGTTCGAAAGTAGGCGTTTCATAAAACTTCACGAATGTAATGAAGGACAGGGAACCAAGTGATTCCTGGCCACATGAGGCAGCCGGGTCTTGGTTATAAATGAGAGGCAAAAATAAATTTCTTTGAAAAGAACTCTTTCCCAACGAAAAATAAGTTTTGACGCTAGAATTCTCAGGCCAGGAAAAGCAAGAGAATGAGGTAGAAGAGTTGATATGATTTTTCTCACACCTGTCTAATTCAAGTAGCTATTGTCTGACGGCGAATCCAACAACACATCTCTTTCGAAAGCACCCAAAAGAAAGAATAAAGCAGCCAGTGAACTCTGGTTATCCGGCACAAGTTACGACCAAAGTGAATAGTAAGTTCTTCTAAGAAAAAGTGAAAACACACTCACCGAATGGATCCATCCCCTTGCGTCGTCCATCCAGCCAAAGGGGCCTGTGAGTGATGGACCCAGGTTGGCACAGCCATGATTCAACCCGCAGGGGCCGTTGGTCCCGCCGTGGGCCGCCGACACTGCCAAAAGAGGCCCAGGAACCAGGATCCCACGGGGATTCTTTGTTTTCAATTACTCTTCTCAGCAGTGTCCACGGCTTATAAGTCACGCCACTGCCCAGTCCGAATAAACCCCTCTCCCTGCACCCCCCAGCAACCCCACCTCTAAATAATGTATGATGCGGGGACTACGATATAAATTACTGTTTTGATAGCGGCCGGCCCCGTGCAATCATGCGATGCGACGATAAGCATCGTGGTTTCCCATGCCTATTTTCGAGGTGCTGGAAAAGGTAGTGTCCAGCCCCAAAAAACAGATCGTATATGGCGAGAGGGGGTAGGGGGGATCGTGTGTAAAGGGGAGGGGTTTCGACAAGCACGATTTCAGGACCTGTTCTACCAGGGCGCCCATAGTGTTTTATCATCAGCGGTGCCCGTGCTTGGGTACGGTACAATCAGATCCCATCAGAGATTGGAGCCAAATAACCTATTCGCGATTGCTACGGGTTGTTAGCGAATCTTCACCTCGCTTGTCCGCGCGGGGTTTAATTGAATGCATGAGCCGGTTGTGGTTGATAACAGAAAATGTAGGAAGAGCTGTTATCTCAAAAGGAGAGGGCGAAATGCGACATGTCATATCCCCGAAAATACAAAATTTTTGGTTCCTCTCGTTGTGCGCAGCTATTTTTTCTCCTATACGCTTGCTTGATCGCCATGTGGGCGTCACGATCGAGAACTGTTTCTCCACGGTTTCGACCTTGATAGAGGCTGATTTAATGACGATGCCTGTACACGACGTTTCGGGGGTGCTCTGCAGGTGTATTGGAGGAAGGGAGATGGGGGAGTCTGGAAGAGGGAATGGGGGAGGCCAAGGAGCCCGCCTTGTACTTTCTTCCATCCCCCGTGCGCTCCAGATGATTCCATCTCCTTTCACCTGTGATCAGGGTTGGGTGGACGTTTTGAGTTAGTAAAATACATGTTTTAACTGGGGATCTCCACGACTTACGAAACACGCAGGAACGCTGGTTATTTGAGCTGAGGGTTATTGTCGAATTTTTGGGCATCAACTCTTTGACTATATCAACAACATATGCTAATTGAATACTCCCCCAACTGATGCACTGCTTCAGATTTTCTGAAAATTTATTGTATCAGATCGTATGTCCCGTTGTATCATGTTTCCAATATGTTGCTTGTATACTTCACCTACTGATTGACGCATTCAGCACTTTCTTCAGCCCTTCTCCACCGAAATCCTTTGTTTGCCCAGAAACGGGACGGATATGGTACCGCTACTGTACACTACTTGATTGCTCCCCTCGCGGCTATACTGCGGCAACAAGCATCCTGCCTAAAGATTCCAACTGACTCTGCCCAATGTAAAGCACTGCACTGATGCACATCATACTGATAATGGATGAGTGGACCACAACTCTTTTCGGATATGGCATGTGGTCCGTCCATGCAAAGCATTACATACTTGCATGTAAACTTCAGTCATATTCGAGTCGAAGAAATTGTGAAGAATTTTCTCAGAATTGTTCGTATAGGGGAGAATGCACCCTGTGAGTCATTGTTGTCGTGGCATTGCGAACACCTGACCGAGCTTAGTCCAGCTGATTACTGATGGACGCGCGGATGGCTCCAGCAGGAACGACTTTCCTCGTTGGCCAGAAAAAAAGAGCACCCCATCAGTTATTTCGGACACTTCGTGACGTTGGTGATTCGGGAATTTTGCCAAGGCTGGAGGAAACATCGGTGTGGTAAAAGTGGTGGGCAAACTGTGTATACTCGCGGAAGGTTCCTTATAAAATAAAAATTTTAAAAAATGGATCGAGTAGATGCGGAGTTTATGTGGAGATGGTCGTGACAGGTGAGGCTAGAGGGGGGGTGCAAGGGGGTAGAGGGCAATAGGGAAAGAAGGGAGTCGTGCGGAGCGAATTGGCGTGTGAGGAGAATGCGGGCGGGGGAGGAAGGAAGGCAAATTCGGCCGGATCACACGCCGTTGACCCGGACAAAGGCCCCCCTGTCAATTGGTGCAAAGAGAGCTGCGGGGCTATTGTGGCTGTTGTCCAGGCCTGCAGCTCTTCTTCATGCAGACCAAGGAGTGCCCCGCATTCACAACGCCACCCCATTTTTATGCGGCGCCCATTGGCTGCCTCCAATGAAGCACATGTCAATTGGAGGCACAGAGTTTGACTGATTGACCGGGACCCCCGTCTTGTTCCGACCACCGTTTACATGGACGTTGACGGAGGCTGTAATTGGGCAGACCTTGTTTTTCATCCCCCGTCTGTATACGTCTACCCAGGGCTCCAGAGACGGTGAAGGGTAGCAATTAACAACGGAGGGATTGAGCAGGTCACTCTGACGCCCAGCCCCCTATTCTGATTCGGAGATGATGAAAAGCCGTCCAGGGGCACACCTTAACATTATTATAATGGATGGTGGTGGGCACAAGGAAAAATAGAGTATTAGCTGCGTAGAATCGCATAGGGGACGAGCTATATAGTGGACGAGGGCCGTCCCAAGGCGGCCGGCGATTCGCTGGCGGGGGAGCAAGGTTGTGTTGGGATTGGCTGCAGTAGGCAGGGGAACCCCAGGCACTTTGGGGGCCGAAGCGGGGCATAGGAAACATTTCGCAGGCAGTCGGCTTGCAGGGCCCTTGGGGAGAAGCACGTGTGAATTTTTGCGGTGCGGGATACCCTGGCACGAGGGGTTTTTTGGCAGGATCTTCCTGTCGGCAGGTGGAAGTGAGTCCGGCTCCCAGAATTGTGCGTAGGTGTGTAAAAATCGGCCTGTCTCATTACATATGCGAGCTTGTTTGCAATAAGTAATCACCTTAAAAAGGCCGTACCTTGCCGTGTAGCTTCCAACCTCTTTTTTTCCCCCTTCGTCTTCTTCATTTTCAATTTTGATGATGCCTGCGGTTATGACAGCGGGTCTTCTCCCTGGCGGGTTGGAAAACATTACCCTGATTACCTCGCAGAATCCAATTCGGGATCGATTTCCCCCGCGTGTTCCGCCACAATAACGCATCCCGAGGCAGAGCGTCGTTTCCTTGGTCGATGGAAATTATCACATTGCTTCCCTGAGAACTCAATTAATTTCGGCCGATGCCGAGGGGGCCAATTTGGCTCCGAATTAGGCCCATAAACACGTGATCGGTTTGGCAGTTTGAATGGAGCCATTTAGCAAGGAGAATCGCCCCCCTCCTCCTCATCCTTTAACTTTTGCCTGCCACAGGAAGATCCCAGTTAGTCAAAGTCAGTCTTTTTTAACCCCCGGCAGCCAGCAAGTCGCGTGCTTGGAAAAAGCCAGCTTCGTGTAATTGGAGTGAAGTAGCCCCAAATTGGAGGGACCAGGAATGGAGCTTGGCAGTGCGAAAAAGGCCAACCAGAGATTGAGGACGGTAGCGGTGTGAGAGCGTGTTGTGTGTGCGGTTTGTGCGGTTGTGGTGCGTATATAGCCAGGCAGCAGGACGCAGTCGGGCGGAAACGAGCACGTGTGAGTGCATGTGGGAGGGTTAGAAAAACATGTATGCCTACGCAGCCGGTCCGCCGCACTATGCGGCGCCTCCGGCCTACCTGCCGCCGCAGATGCCCATCCCGAACGTGCAGGTGCCGCCGCCGGGACAAGTACCGCTGTCGCCGCACTCCAAGAGGAGAAGGTGAGACGAAAACCGACATGCGATTCAAACATATGCGTTGAAAAGAAAGGAATTTCGACAAAACCATGTGCGATGCGACTGTCACCGGTTGATGTGTCATGCCACTTGCCGGGATGGCAGGTGGGCAGAAATATGTGCATGCGGTGATTTGGTGTGGCACATTGCATACGACATAGCGATATTTCACATGCAACGGGGCCTAATCCGCCAGGCACAGGACGGCAACCAGAAGTCTTTATCATGCTACTAAGGAGAGAAATTATTTCAAATCTCATGCTCACTTGAGCTGTTTACAGTGTTAAATAAGCTGTTCCTAACAGAATTTAGCTAGCACACGCTCGTGTCTGTCACAGGCTTCCTTCCAGAATTGTTGAACTATTTCGTGACCCGCAATGAATTTTAGTAAGAGCTCATCCTAATAATGTAAAAACGTAAAACTCCGGTTTGTCCGATCTATTCCGATACTATACACGCCAATCCCAACTTTTCAATCGTTCATATTTGAAATCGTCACAGGAGTCGCCATGAGTAACCGCTTGGATAATTAGAATAATTTCTTCAAGAAATAGGCCTATAGAGTAAATATAGAAATATAGCACCCAATGTTTAGAGTTGCATAGCCTATTGTTCGCTAAAAGCGATATTTAATACAGTGAAAGACTTGCAACGCTGGTTACGTAGAAGGTACTTGCAAATAAGAAAATCGAATTAAGAACCATGATTTTGGACATGTTCATTTCATTAATTGGCAACTCGAAAATCAGGCATCATCTACCATTGCAATAATCATGACATAAAGAAAGTGTCTCAGGTCTCAGGTCCTATATGGACTACCTAGAGATATTTGATATCGGGGTAAAATATTTAAAAAAGACGAATGTTGAAGGCAACTTTCTGCAATATACCAAATAGGCTGTATAGGATTAAACTGTGCTTCCCCCATTTATCTGACTTTATTATTAGGGAAAACTTCAATGAAAATTTGTGGCGGGTCGTGAAAAAAACGGCACTGGAGGGGATCCTGTCAACGTAATATTATTTACTCCACCGGAGAGCACTTTTAATGATTTTTCTATTGGTGTATAATGTTTCAATCATACAATAGTTCTGATGCCACAATTTGGGAAACAGTGACTATTAACAGGCACAACGTCAGTGTGCGTAACAATTAACCGCTTTGTGACGATTCTGAGGATGATTACATTATATATTATAGTATAGCGATATTTTGACGAATACGCGAGTGTGAGCTAAAATTGTAAGCAGTATCAGCGTGACATTGAAGAAATAACTCCTGGACTTCGAGGTTTTTGCTGTTCAAATTCTAATATTACGAGTAAGTTTTTTGCGAACGGCGACTATGGCACAATGGAGGCACATTCTGACGCAGTTTTAGGCCTGGTTTCTTCCGAATTAAAAATAAGAGCTAAAACCTGTTTTCCCCTGTCAAAGTTTTACGATTGGCAATGAGAAATTTTCACATGCGGACAGGTTTCACCGCATATTCTGTTTCATTAGAAAGTGTGTGCTACCGTCTTTTTATGATAAGCTTACATATGATATGAGGTCGCTTTGACAGATATTTGGCAAAAACCATGCTAGGCGAGTTGTTTAATCCGGATAAGTGTCTTATTTTTATATTGCGACTTGATATGTGGCCTATAATGACACATATGGAAGTGAAATGTTTTTGATCTCTTTCCTTTACCATGAAGCATAATTTGCCGTCTAAAAGCACCGTTTAATGTATTTTGATGTAACCGTGTCGATTATCAATAAAACTCAAGACGGTAACAAGAAGACTTTCCAGTTAAGCTGGCAGCAAGCAGTAATTGCTTCTCATATAAGAGCCACAGTGTGTCAAATCCACATGCACATCACTTGATATTTATTAATGCCTCTCCCAAAAAAACAGACAGCATTCGCGCCATTATTTCTTGATCTGAGATGAAAGTAAGCCAGCTACGCGCGGAATATGTCACTATGCAGTATATACACAATGCTGAGAACCCCCTGCCAGAAGCAAGCTACAAATTTCCATGTCGACCGTGGACTAAAGTTGAAGCGCCTACAGGAAATTCGGCAGCCAGCAGGAAAAGGAATCCTGTACAGTGATTAGTCCGTAACGGGTGTAGTTCCTTTGAAGTCAGAGACAATAAGGGTTGGTGCGAATGGTCGAAAAAGGGCCCGAGGAGCGCAGGCGAAAATGTATGTGAAGTTGATGGAAAGCTGGCTTTGGCCTGGGCTCATAGGTGTCTGGCCCAGAGAAAGAGCTTCCTGAAGTGCAGATCCGTGGGAAGGGGGTCCCCCCGGCATAGAAAACACAGCCATAGTTACTTGCATTGCTCTCCCACACAATTACCCAGGTGGCTGGGAATTCCGATGAGGCAACAATGCCTGCTGTACCTGCTGCTATGGGAAGGTCAGACCTCATTGCACGAAGAGGTGTGCTTGGGGGTCCCTGCTGTTTGTTTCCGTCCCTTTTCCGTTTCCTTGTCCACAGGATTCAGCGGAGGGAAAATTTCATGCGGGAAGAACCACCTGGAAGAGATGGATGTTTCTTGAAAGAGTTCCCCTACTAGGAGCACTGATTTATCGCGCCGCCTTTGAGCCAGAGTCTCTTGAATTAATTCCGCGAGTTGCCGGGAGGCTGACTTTCTTGTGAGTTGAAGTAGAAGCAAAAGGAATCGAGAGGGAAGAGGAGGGGATTTCCATTAGTCATAAGTGGCAGCGGCCGCCTCACACCAGTAAATTGTATCAGAAAGATCCAAAGGGCAGATCCAGCTCGTTTCAGGGCCAGAGAGAGTATATAGAATCTGCTGTTTTTCTTTCGGAGATGACATGTTTTTGAGGCCAGCATGGGCTGATATTTTTTTGAAAAAGCTATACGGAATGGAGAGCACAATGGAGTATGAAACGAGGCGAATGTTATTATTCCGTAAATAACGCGTCTGGAACCTCGGGCGTGGAATTAAATTGGGAGCGGAACGGCAGTGTAATTTTGATGACTATAGTTGAGCGCAGGATCCAGGTCACAAGCATGTTATTATGGATTTAATGTTCATCACAGTAATTCGGAAATGCTGATGTTGAGATGTAGGTTGCTTAGGACCCCTAAGGTGCATTTTTACTCCAGTTTTACAGGGCATTGGTAATAAGGAGAAAATATGGGATGCCTCTAAGGAGCAGGCTGTTGGATAAATAAAATTACTGCTAAGGGGATAGAAATAATGCAGATGTTTCACTTTGTATGTATTTCTATAATTTATTTCTGACATTGCCTACACTATAAGAGTCACAGTATTTTTAGTATCTTGACAACACATTGTCGTAAAGCAAATTTTCACAATAATCACATGCGTACCGCTGTCATAAAATTTACATTTGTTAATTTGAAAAAAAGCACATACACCTAGCCCAGTGGAATGTATGATGTGTATACGAGCAGCAGTGACATGTGAATTTATGCTTTGGAAAGCGCTTAGTTCGTCATATATTTAACTGCCATCCTCCGCCTCTATAGATCTGTCCATTCCTGGCTTGAATCTCTTCGCTTGTACACTGAAACGAGATGTAACTTATGGAGTCGGTTCCGATGTTATTCAATAATGTAAATGGCATTCCATCATCTTTCCAACTGGTAAATTACGAAAGTTATGGTGCTGATGAATTTTTACTTGAAATAACCCGCTATAATGTGCCGTAGGTTTTTTTTTTCACCATAGGAGTTTGTCATGATATTAACCGGTTTATGACACTGACGGGGGAATGTCTGTTGACAATGTTCAGTTGATTAGTATTACAGTAAGGGGACTCCATATTCATAAACTCGAGTTACATAGGCTTTACCAATATTATGAGTTATTTTTCACCTGCTGCATCAGCCGTAGAATAGTGTCAGTTATTATGTGAATGGAGGCCTACTGCCCATTTCCTTTAAAAAATTGGAAGTGTTGCATGATACATAGCCCTGTATGCCCGAGATGCGTCAGCAAATATGCATTTCCCTGGGATCAATGGAATCGTGAGGAATGATGTGGAACCTGCGGGTTTTGGTTAAGGGAGCAAGGGACCCCTTATTCCCTACCTCCTCAACAGACACCCTCCTCCTGATCAGAATGCAGGACGGGCAGGCGGGAAGGTGTTCCAGATCTGTTTTCTCACACGCAGCGTCCCCCACGGTGGTGACCCCGTGGCCAGGTAGGGCCATCTCTCATCCCGCCAGGAGGAGGAGGGCCCCCAAAAAAGAGCCGGAGATGAAATATGGCCTGGATTATATACGCGGGGGAGTGGCGGGGGAGGGGACCGATCTAGCAAAAGGCGACCCTGGAATGTGGGGTACCCCCTGTTTCGGAAAATAAGAGCCTTAAACCAACATTGACACTGGGCGTCAGAAAGTGATGTCCGGAACGAATCCGGCAAGGCCAAGGCGCCTTTTAGCTGCAAAAAAGGTGTAATTTGAAAGTTAGGGAGCGTGACAGTGTCGTCATGAACAAAGAGATGGTGACTGGGATTCTGCGATGCTGCATGGAGATGGGACCACCCGATTTAGTGTTAAGGTCGGTTTCCACATCCGCGAGAATGCAAGAGAATTTCACGCAGAAAGTCCTTTTGCTCAATAAATCCTGGGTGTCATATTGTTTTCATGTCAAGGCACAATATGTGAAATAGTTCCTTTCCCAGAGTACAACTGATGTGCATGTACCATTTTGATGTGATTGCAAAGTCGACCGTAAAGTCAACGCTTCATTATTATTTTTTCTCTCATTGCATTAAAATAGCAACCGGTGTTTATACGTAGTGCGGCTGTTTACGTTGTGTTGAAATTCGTCAAGGCCATGTTATTCAATATATGAAGCAATTCAGCATGAAGTTCTAAATCATAGCGGAAAGCGAACGTCGGAAACGAATATTTACGAGTAATTAAATATTGTGCTGGTGTGCTTAAAGTGAACCAGCCAGTAATTTTGCGGCATTAGCACTGATGATCGAATATTCTCCATTGCGACAGGACCATGGGCTGGGGGGAAAAAATCTTCAACGCACTGTTTTTCTTGAGTTATTGTGTTGCTTTTAGGCGAATGATGAGGGAGGCAATATATGGGCTTCAATTTTGAGCTTAGATTATCATCAATTCACGTTAAGCCTATACCAGGCCCTACGATTTATGGACACGTGTCTTTATTAGCATTACATTTAAAAAAAATTGAGAGGGAGGTATTAGGCATTAGACCAACTTGGGGAGGGTTTGCTACTGCTGTGTATACATGGGCGTCAGCTGCGCCTGAGGTTGGATTGAGCACGTATAGTGAAGAGACGTGGGTGCTGCTAGCGAGAATCGTGTTGGTAACACACTCTGGCTATCCAGAGATGTATAAAATTTTTCGAGGCTGCATCTCAGCAATGGTTTTGAACCCTGGAGTGTGTCTCTTATCGTGCGAAGGCGGTGCGCATCCTCGGGGTGGGAATTGATTTGGGCCAAGGAGTTGTGTGTCTTGGGCCTCCTGGATGGCCCGACGTAACGAGGCGCCCGTAACCGTCTGGGGCGCTGTGTTAGCGTGTGATAGGCGCCCAAGTGTGTAGTCTTTGCTATTGGGATGAGAAGTTGGGGGTGCTTGCAAGTTTGAGAAACAAGCCCCAAGTCTGCCGAAAATCAATCGAGACATGGATGTTAACCAGCAGCGCACCAGGAATTAAGGGATTATGACGTGTTGGTATATTGCATTGGTATCACTGGCGTTGAATGGGATGGGCCAGTGTCGTGCGGCGTATCGATCATGTCTGAAAGGTGTGACACCACTCGCATTGACTGTGAATTGTAAATAAAATAAAATAAGTTACTGAATCTCAAATTGCCGAGGTCATAATTTCATCAAGTTGTTGTGTAAATTCTGACCAGATCTTAACGTAATTGTGCATTACCCGTGGATTGATTAGCGCGGAAGAGCCTTGGGGACCCAAATCCATCTAGGAAAAGTTATGATTATGGGTACCATTATCTAGGCGGCAATAGTTATTAGCCCCATTCTGATGAAGTCAAACCTGATAAACAAGCCATTTACAGCAGCGCTAAATAATTGTTGGCGTCGATGGAATCGGTGGCCTATGATTACAAAAACACATTGCTCGAATAAGCAGTAAATAAGGCAATAAAGACGATCATTACGCTATTCGATTTAATTACGACGTCATGCGGCCCGTGACATGTGCAATGTCCCTGTTAACTTTAATGGGTATATATCCTGACGCTTAGGCTGACGGCATCCGAAAGGAGTTTTGTGCCAGACTTTTCTTACAAGTTGTGCATCTTCATCCCTCACAATCGCACCGACAATCTTCACCTTTCCATGCGAAATTGAGGCTTAGTTCGAGTGATAGAAGTGGAGGAAGGGGGTGGGGTTTTACACTGGGGAGATGGAAAGGGGGAGGTAGGGTAGGGAGGGGGAGGGTTATACGTGCCACCACTCGCCGGAAACAAGGGCTGGGATAGTGGCAGAGCTGCGGATGCAAATCTACCCGACTTGCCGTGATGAGCCGATAGCGCGGTATCATTAGCATGGACTTTTTTTTTAGTTGGGAATTTAGGGAGGGGGAGGAAGGGTTGGGGGAACGGGATTAGGCCAACTTACGGGGCTGCTGCTGGGGAGGGGGTAGGATTTTGGTGCTCTGCATATATGGCGTCAGCTGCGACTGAGGTCGAGTTGAGCACGTATCAAAAAGAGAGACGTGAATGTCGGAAGAGCAGCCAGAGAAATATTTTTGGCAAAAGCGAGGAAAAGAGGCACACACTCTGTTTTTTTTTCTTTCGAAAAAAAAGAGAGAAGCGAACTCTCGGAATGGCTTTCCTTTTTGCGGTGGACATGATGCTTCCGAATTCATACGAACCCAAACGGATCGTAAGACCGGGGGATTTGCCGTCTGCTTTATTGTGCGAGGCTAAGCTCGAGGACGTGAACCGCCTTTGGTACAAGCCGGCCACTGATTCTCTCGTGGGGTGTATATGGCAGGGGTATTTTTCACTACCCAAGCGAAGGATAATATCTTGAAGATCCTTACAGCTTGTCGTCAGTTCATTCCATGCGTTTTCACGCCGATGCCTTTGCGAAGCACATACCGCCGAAATAAAACGCGAAGGGTTAAAAAAAAAAGTAAGCCCGATGCTCAGTAGAGGTTTACGGAAATTACGTTGAAACGCTGTGGCTTTTCTTCACACCTGACTGCTAATGGAGAATAGGGAGCGTTTCTTGTCCGCCGGTTGATAGAGGTGTAAAAAAAGGGTAGGTGAAGAATTGGTTGACGGAGCCCTAAAGTTAGAAAAAAAGCTTAATTGTATCTCTTCGATATAGGAGGAGTGTGTAAAGTAAAATGAAACTAGAACCGGTGTGCATATAGGAAGACAGGTTGAAAAGCGGCGCAATTGGTCAGAAATTGTTATGAAATTTTGTACTCGTAACAGAGTGCCAATTGCTATTGAAATACGTCCTATCCGGCAGTCAAAATTTGTAAGTTATTTTGGACTTAGGATTGGTTGAGTAGGTCGATTAGCTCGGGTAGCCCGCATTTTTTTTTTTTTTTCCATGGAGGCAGAAAATGTCGAGATTTGATCCAAGGTGTGGAGCTATCCAGCACACTGTGCATGACAGTGCAGGTAAGAGAACCGGTGGATTGCATAGCACTTTCCCGATAGTTCCGCTCCATCGCACACTTGTGGCCATTTTGGAAAAGAACAACGTGGTCGTTGGCCTTGTGTTTGCTGGTGAAGTATCGCTCCTCCCTTGTTGTCCATCTCGAAGGAAAAGGCGGCAATTTTACGTCCGTTTCTCCCGTACCTATCGGACAGGTAATCGTATCGGACGTTCCGTTTGGCGGGGGTGGCTCTTACACGAATTCCCCACAGGCGGCGATAAAAGGAACATCGTTCATAGTTAGCCATCGCCCAAGAGGGCAACGTCCTGCCCCCACGAGAAGGACAGCACATCACCGTTTCATTTGGTGCGTATACGTGTAGGAAACCGCTTTAAAATTCAGCCTGGTCCGAGAGATGCGCTGCTGCTGAACCGGATCTTTTTTTTTTATTCCAAGCGAAAGAAATGCTTCATTGCAGATTGATTGTATCAGAGCACCTCCTTTGTTTTGGACCACTGGGGGCCCACCTACCTCGATGCACAAAGGGCCACGTCTCACATGTATGGACCTCCTAAAAATGACGGATGACGTCTCGTCTCAGACATTCCCGGTGTCTTGCACATCGTCCTAGTACACACTTGGGGGAAAGGGGCTGGATGGGACCCTGTACCGAGCAAGTGTCACGTTCCTGGATGATGGCTCCGTCGGTTATCTTAAGGAACTTTGTTGCAACTTGGACCAACGAGCACGACGGAAGGGAACGAGGAAGCTTAAACCGCAGTCCTCCCCCCGGTTTTAATTGTAGGCTCGTGTGTAACCGTTTTGTTCCCGAAGGTACGAATTCCTCATATTTTAATCCGATGGATTATTCATCGCCACGTAGCAGCCTCCAACCGGAGCGCAGTGAAATACTGCAGGCTGCCTGTAAACAGCAGCCGGGAGGATCACTACGAGGTTCTCTGCTCCTTGCGCAATGATAAAACGTGGGATCACACACTCATTCGACCCTTCCCCCTTTAAAAAAATCCTAACCTGGAAAGGTAGCTTGTTAAAAAAAAAAAAAGATCTGTCGTAACGGTTGCGGCGTTAATTGGTGCTCCAAAAAGCGTCGCGTGCAGAGCAAGGTGACTACAGCACCCCTATCCTTCTTCCGGTACATTGGAGATAAGGCATGTAAGAAGACCGTTTCTAACCGTGGGGATCGAATGATTTGTCATGGCGAATTAATACTTCGGGGGTAGTTATTTCGTCAGGTCCAATTTTAGAACACATTTCTTACCTGGGGTTAAAGAGGGGTGGGGGAGAACATTTTTCTAGGCCAAGTCAACACTCATTGGATCCGAATCCCTTTGCATTTCACATTCAGATAAATAAGCAAATCTGTGCAGGGATAATTGCACGTGTAATTTTCATAATATGCCAGGCATTATTTTGGCCGAAGGTTAGGTAATTGCTTGCTTCAAGGCCTGTGGAAGCATGTGTGCGTAGTTCAAATAAAAATGTTAGGCTCGTTACTTTTGTTCAGGGAGGGATATGGATAGGCATTGTCGTGATCCGGGACGTGATTGATTGCCAGACAAAGCGTGTCGGTCCGTCTGTTTAGAATACTCCTGACGCCTTCTTGTGGAAATGGGAAACTTTTTGAAGACCTGTTTCCTCCGCGTTCATTAGCTTACAATCGGGGGACCATTCGGATTAATTTGGATAATGGACGTTCCCCATATCAGTCCCCGGTACAGTATTAATGGTTCCTTTCACACAAAGCTGCTTACCCCTCGCGCGCCTTTTTTTATGGCGATGGTTATGATAAGGATATGCAGTGGGGGCATATAATAATTTCCTGCAGTGTAACGGAAAAACTGAGCAGGTATGGGAATAGGTGCCTTTTTATAAGCTTTGGTGGGGTTAGCAGATGGCAGTGGAGACCGGAACGGGTTTTTTGGGAGGGCAAACAATGCTCCCTTCCTCCATTTTTTTTTTTCTCTTTTTCTGGAGGCCTCACCTATCCTACCTAGCTACAACCCACAATCCCCCACGATTGACGCTACCTGATCAATGCGCTTTGTGGGGCGCACAAAGGCGCCACTCGGCCGCTTTGTCCGCCGGGGCGGCATATCTAATTACCCCTGAATCCACGTTGGTTTAAATGAAAAGGGTGGGACGGAGCAGGGGAACCCGGAATTAGCCCTTTGGGGGTGGGTGGGTGGGAGGTTGGAAAAAAAAGGAGGGAAGGGGACGCAGGTGAAAGCGAGGTGCGGTAATTGAAGGCAAAATGGCAGGGATCGCGACTTTCACCTCGGCGGTCACGTTGTGGTCGCCACCAATGTCCGCGCCTAGAAAAAGGGTTGTACGTTAGAAGAATGCGATGACCATCCATTTTTGTTGAAGGGGTGAGAGAAAAAAATGGTAGCTTCCAACTCTTTCCAGACTTGTATTATTTTGGGGGGTCAAAACCGGCTGCGGCAACTTGCTACCCCTCGTCCATACCCTTGGCTCACCTGCGATCAAACCTGTCGGTGACTTCACCGCGGGATATACAAGGGACAGGAGGCTCATCTTCGCTCCGAGAAGTTGAGAGGTTGTAGCTACCCCTCCTGCTGCCTACACCACCACTACCACCACCACCGAAGAATCTTTTTCTCGTTTAGCTTGTACCTTGGAATCCGGCGCATGGAGTGATCCACGCCATCCATCACGCTCGAAAAGAGGCTTATATCCCGGGATAGGCCCTGTGTACACTTGGCCCGGGGAATAATCCGGTACACAAGTTAACGCAGGCGGACGATGCTGGACCTCGGTCAGTGCATGGGCGGGTTTTAAACTGGGGTCCATTTGTTTTCCTCCACTTTGCTTATTCCCATCGTGCCGAAGAGTCACGACGTCGTTTGAGGGACATGATTGCAAGAACTGGACATTTTCTTTTTTTCTTTTTTTTTTGCTCGTTTGCTTTTTATTTTGGCAAACCCGATCACTTCCCTCCAGCTCTTGGGTGGTGGAACCAGATGACATGAGGGGGACCCCCTGGTGAAGCTGGAGAAGGGTGAGGCAGCACGAGCCCAGCAGGCGGCGAAGGGCCCCTGATTAGAGGATCATTGTCTTTGCGGCTCCTCCCCGGCCGCTCTAGTTTCATGCAGGGGGGTGGTGGCCATATCCAAATTGGATTTGTGTCCATGCACGCGCTGTGGAAAACCCTCATTGCTCGACCGCCACGATGTGTTAATACCCGCCGGACAGCTATGGGGACACCCTGTATGTAAGACCCGTGGAATAAGAGGGACGTCCCGTTGTGACATGCGAGGGGGGATGGGCCAACGACCCTGCCTTGCCTCTGGCGAAGGTCATCAGCATCCCAGAAGGGGTCGTTTTCGGTCGGATCCCATGTGCCCCCCTGAGGCGATTTCGGAATGTTTCAGAATCGAGACAATGTCCACTCGCGGAAGTTTGGCTGTCATTGATGGCCCGGTTCCCACGTGGGGGTTTCTCTGGCGACCACCAGTGTTGTCCCCAACACGTATTACATCAATTGCGTGCATCTAAGGCCAGGTAGGGATTCGGGGTTCTACCTCCC
>JYFJ02001425.1:33325-81001 GCA_000934665.2 Catajapyx aquilonaris
CCCCCCCCCCCCCTCCTGCACTCGAGAGTGGTCAAAGGAGAGGAAAGGAGACTCTCATAGGCCTGTAATTCGGAGAGCTAACAAAGAATTGTTGCTGACACGTGCGCCGCGTCCTTCGGGTGTTGCGTGCGTTTTGTTCCGCAAGAGGCATATATTCTCAAGAAGTGAGCTCAGGACACACAAAAAAGACGATATCGACCCACATCTTCAGGAAGGGAGATCAAACTGATAATTATGCACCCCCTGGTGCTTAATATTACTCCAACATCCCCCTCCCCCCCTTTCCCTGGGTGATCGAAACATGCATTTATATAATATATATGGGCAACCGGATGAGCAAGCAGATAGGAATAGCGTTGTCAATCAAAAGGAATGCTGCTGACCAGCACCTACCAGCGGTTTTTCGCTGGGAAACCAGTTTGGTTGCTTATCGGCGGAATCGGGGTGGATTTTTTTCTCTTCTTTTTTTTTCGTGGGAAAACCTTGTTGCGGCGGCCTCGCTCCCAACAGCAGGAGGAGGAGCCGGGCATTTCGGGATGCTGTTGGGAAAGGGTAATGAGCAGGTTTGGGAGAAAGTACCACAGTCCTTCTCAGCCTTCCCGTGCATATTTTCTGCGCAACATAATAACTCCGTGGATGGAGAGTGTTTGCTGCTGCTTGGAGTATATTCTTAGGAGGAGTTTTTATTTTATTGTGACGGATCCCTGCTGGAAAAAAATGCCCAGTATATGGAAGATGAAAGTGAAAATTTCTCCATCCCACTCCCAGTTTTATGCAAATTTACGGTTAAGATTGTAGGTCCTGTACTGTTCCATAATAATGACTGCTAATAATGCTAAATGATGATAATTTATAATGAGGTAATTGGCGGTAATTTGTGTGTCACTCGAACAGTGTACTGTACAGTATAAGCAAAGCCGAAATCAACAATCCTGAAATGAATTATGCAGTAGTTGAGAATAATTTGCGTATAAAAAGTATATTGCATAATACTGTATATGGTAGTTGTTTGCAAGATCCGTCACAAATAATGTAGTGATGTGCAGTTAAATTTGACCCAAACCACGTATTCTAATAAGTTTCAGTCACGTTGAGTCAAATACAAACTAGGCCCTACATGTATAATTAATCAACATATAGCCTATAATGCGGATTTGCCGTCCATATGATTCAAATGTGAATGTCTTGTTGAATAGAAACGACATTTCAAGTCACTTTTTACTGACCGCTTTGATGCTGAATTAATTATGAATATCGGCTTAGTAGTTTTTCGGGTAATGCTGTGCAGATGTAAATTTGCGTAATTCACATTTGTGGCCACGTCCATCATGATGATATTATTATTATTATTATTATTATTATTATTATTATTATTATTATTATTATTATTATTATATGCTAACTATCTAATTACAGGTAGGAGAGTATAGTGTAACAGGGGATATACATTGATGTAAGCTTTGTGTGCGGATGTTTTTTTACCTGATGTTTTTTTTTTGGAAGAGGTATCCGGGAAGTGGCATTCGCATGTGTGCTCTTGAATGGGGGGTCTGCTCGTGGTCCGTGTTGGGATCCGCGTGTGATGAGGCCCACAGATTAGGCGATCCATAGCAACCCCCCACAAGCGAGCCCCATCTCCGCAAACTCTAGATTAGGGGTATTCCTGTTTTCAAACGAACCAATATTTTTGCACCGGCCGGTGCCGGGAGAGGGAAACGAGTCCCGGTAATAAACATGGGGAAGGAGGAGGCGAATATAAGGGAGGCCAAAATGGGTTTGGGGGAGGGGAGCGTGACTTGCGACTTTTGGCAATGGCGAAAAAAAAGAGGGTCACCCAAAGTCGGAGGAAAATGCCTGGGGAAAATGTCCGGGGCGGAAAAGTCGGTACCGTGCTGCGAGGCTACCCCGCAGCTCTATTTCAAAGTCAGATTCCATTGCCGAGGATCACGTTTGGGTAGTATATTACGTCGCGGCTTTTCCTTCACTGCGGCTATTGTGTGGCGATAAATAAGTGGCGTCGGCACGCCCCTCTTTCCCGCCCCATCCAAGCACGGGAGCGTTCTATACACACACAATATTCCCCGTGCCGTATGAACCACTTTCTCCAAAAAATTTGCCAAGTAAAACTGTGCACATTTGTGTGCTCAACTATAGGGTGTGCAGTGTGTCAGCAAACGGAAACTGTAGCAGGTGAAAGCGTACTGGTGTTGATGGGTCCACTTTTTTGGCAGCTTAATTAACTCAGAGATCGATCTTGTTGAACATCCATCATTGCTTCTTTCTTAAAATTCAAACTAGATAACTTAGCGAGAAACCATCGTATATATGAAGGGTCGTGGAGGAAAGGAATGAGGGAGTGGTCATTTTGATAGAAAAATTGAGTGTTGCTCGAGGCGACAGAAATATGAACATTTACGCCATTTATCTGGCCAAACACCTTTTGTTGGAATCAAAATTAGCGGCATTCACGATTATTGCGACTGGAAGCTGGAGAAGAATGAGCCGGAGAGATCGAGTGTAATCTAACGAGGAGTGCGGTTGACAGTCCCCTCCCGTCGTACCACTGCATCCTCGTAATAACGGGGCCCATCGATTTGATTGTGATTGATGCCTGATTGCCGCCTTTGAATCGCCGTCACTCGGGTCTCTCCCTCCCCTGCTGAAGCCCAGAGGGGAATGCGGAAGATGAAGGTGGTGCTGATGGCCGCAAGGGGTGGGGGTGGTTGGGGGAGTCGGGGTGATGGGGGTGGAGCCCTGGTGTGATGATCATCGAAGAAGATCCGTAGATTCTTACTAAAGGGAGGATTTATCGGGGCGATTTTGCAGGTTTCCGTCCCACTAATGAGAGGACAGATGTGCGACAAGTCAGGTTGCATGCACGCCCTTTTTTTTGTTTGTTGGAGCGGCAAGGTTATTGAAAGTGACGCTAAGGGGAAGTAACACTTTGAAGTGACATTGTTGGCATGTTTTGAACCTTGTTTATCATGGCTGCGTGCAATAGTTTTTTTTTTTTTTTTGCAAGTATCGGCGTACACCTGGAGAAAACGTATTGCGGTCATACCAGCGATGGAGGAGTTTTGACAGGCGTGACATGCTAAGTGACTCGTCAGAGCTTCCCCCTCCTCCCAAAGTACTACATTACAACTTATGACTTGCAAACCTCCGGGTGTGCTAATCTTGAATTGATTCACTTGAGACGAGTTTCTTTATTGGCCACGAAAGTGAACGTCCCGGAGACTTGGGAACCCCACCCGACATAACCGGCTGGCGGCAATTTACTCCGGTCGTTTGTGGCCCAAATTTTGCACTCTTTGACAGCATCAAGATAAGCCCTGAAGTACCTGGTCTAATGAACCACGGGGAATGATGAAGGGCTGCATGAGGTGGGGAAAAAAGTAGGACCGTATTTTGTTTGCGGGCCATCCTTTCCTGGAGGTGAGAAGTGTTTGGACAAGCAGTAGGCTGCTTGGTGACGTTTGATTGGCAGAGAGAGTAGTAGGTGCTCCTCCGAGTGGCTGTCAATGATGAAGCAAAGGGTCAAAAGTGCGTTTGTTGTCGAGGTCGTTTGCCGAAGGGAGCAGCACCATTGTGTGCTGGGCGAGATGAAAAGAACGGCAGGTGAGAGAGCGAGAAAGAGAGAGAGGGCAATGGTGTCTAGTCAGCAGATAAGAGAGTTCCAGAGGCTCAGACTGCCACTATTAGGTTAGGGCTCCAGGAAGTCGAGAGTCAGCAGGCCTTCCCAGCCTCTTCCGCTTTGCCGCCTCTCAGATCAACTTTTTTTTTTCTCCCCCACCCCTCTTTTTTTCTCCCCCCGACTCTTATCTTATCCCACCCCCACTTTCATCTTGGTGTTCTCAGCAAAAGGAATCGAAAACCTCCTGCTAGGCAAGGAAAAATGTCGAATCCCCCAAGCCCATCAGCGCCCTGTTTACATATTGTATGGCATGATCGATGTCTGGCTACCCAGTAATGTCGGGGGATCAGTGCGGAGATAATATTTTTTGCGGGTGTCGGATTTTTGATACCCTTGTTCGTGACGTTGACGTCAACGCCAACGACGACTTGATCCTTCCTTGTAAGGGGGGACCATTAGTTCCCCCATCTCCATTTTTTGTGTGCAGGCGTCACTTTTTATCCCCGTCTAGTTTGTCTGCGGGGAACGTCAAACCGCATTAAGAAATGATAATGGTTGACTTTTTTTCTGATCCTCACTCTTGACGGGAGAGGCTGAGGTCAGGTGACGACGAGCTTGAAACTACACATTATTGACCGCATCTTTTTTTTTCTTCCCTTTCTCCTTGGCAGGTCCGACGAAGAAGATGCCAGCGGCAGTAAATACACCCGGATGGAGGAGGAGAGCATTCAGGACAAAGAAAGGTTCGCCAGGTGAGTGCCACAGAGCCGTTGGATGGGGCTTGTGGGTCACTGCCCCCAGGTCATGGCTCCTCCTGTAAAGAGGGGCAAAAAAAAAAAAAATCTAGATCGCATTAAGTCAGCGGCTTTGCAAAAAGCAGGATTTTAATACCAAATTTTTCAACTGGCCTGGGGTCACTGGAGCAGCCCGCATGATGATGTCGACTCATAATTCACCAAGGTGTACATTTTTTCCCACACTCCGGGGCTCGTCCAGCGGGATTTCTCGAGGCGCAGGTGGACCCTGCGTATATCTATGTACAAAAAAAAAAAGAGAAGAAGAGGTAATGAGGGAGGGATGTCTCACGCTGTTGAGATGCGACTGGAATCGCAGAATTGTTGGCTGCTTGCGCCACTGGGGGTCCCTGCCCACACACGTGGATTTTTGCGTGTTTCCGATATTTTGGTGGGGTCCCCTCATTTGTGCGGAGGACACTCCACCTGCCTCGTCTTCTTTTTGGTGTATGAACCCCCCGTGGCAGGTGGTAGTCAGTTGGCCCCCGGGGGTGCCAGATGGACGGCCGCGGATGACCTGCCCCCTGCTTCATCCTCAAGGGCTTCCCACCATCTCTCGAAGGCACCATTTAGAGGAGTAGGCTGCGGCCTTGGCCCTTTCGTGATGCTGAAGAGGGGCCCGGGCGATGACGCCATTTTTTCCCGCGAACCCATGTGGTAAAATTTGTATTTGGGAGCGTGGAATACCTTTCCTGCAACACCAAGGAGTCGTTGCCCAAGGGTCTTTGCTCCCTAGGCCCCGGAGGCTGGCCACGACCGCGTGATGGGAAGGAGGATGAAGATGAGATGGAAGGTTTTGTCTTTTTTTCCCCTCTTGTTGTTGGGTCCGTGTTGTGCCCACAGGGGCGGTGACTGCCATTGTCCAGTGTGCAGCAAGACAGGAAGGCACTTTTGCGACACCGCATTCGATGTGAAGATGCGCTTTTGCTCCCTCTGGGACCTGGTCCGTTCATCCACTTCTGGACCTTGATGTGGGAGGAGCGGGGTGAAACCTTCCTAAGCAAAGCTTTGGAAACTGGCATCTGAGTCAATTACCTGGTGGCTCAGCCCGGAGGAGGATTAGAAGAGGAGAGAAAAAGCGGTCCAGTCGTGCCTTCCCCCCCCCCCCCNCAACCCCAACACACACTCTCTTGCCTCTCCCTCCTCTTCTCTCTCATCCCCGGCCATCTCCTCCAATTCGGCCCTTCCCCCAGAGGAACCTTACATCGGCGGAATGGCCCCCTAAAAGTGGGCAACTTCTCGGATCGTACGGCCGTAGCCCATGCATTAAAGAGCCCTTGCCTTAGGTCGTAAGGCTGGCCGACACTGCCCCCCAAGCTGGACCATGTCACGGACCTTTTTGCAACTTATCATTTATCACCGCTTGGGAAAAAAGATGTGGCCCATTTATAAGGCGATTTCCGTGTCTTCTTCCAGAAAGAACGGAAAGCAGAAAAAAAAATTAAAGAAATAAAATGTTAGTGATCGAGATCTTTTGGCGATGGGTATAATCAAGGCGGATCGAAGGCCAGGAAGCACCGCATGCAATCTAAGCTCCGGGCGAATTTTACCAGCTGGAAGATTGCCCTCCGGGGTTTGTGGTCCCCGCTATCTCAGTTGCATAGTTCATCTCCCGAACCTACCACCCACCATCAGACGAAAAAAGATCGCGAGCGCAAAAAAAAAAAAAAAATCAATCTACGTGCTTCCTACAGGATCGTGGTACATGCCATACATCTCCATCCACTTAGGTGGTGGTTCACTTCCTAAGGGCACGTACAACAGCCGTGTCGACATTTATTAGTTGTCGAGCTCTCCCAATATTCGGCACGGATCCCGCCCAGTAACCTCCGTGTTCGCAAAATCCGCGAACACGGAGCAGCAGCCAGAGAAAAAAAAATGGCGTTTCATAATGGATGCTAGGAGTGGTCATGCGAAAAACGAGGGGCGTACACTGAAATGCGGTGCAAGTGTATTATTCAAGTGAGAGGTGTGCGTGCGTCACATATATTTTGACCATTTGTGTGACTTGTTCTGTCAGCGGTCCTATATGCCTTGGAAGTCGTCTGTCGACCAGTGTCCACCTTACTTTCGGCTAGTTTCATCCCCCCCCCCCCTCCTCCCCCTTTAGCGATGGGGGCTAATTGAGGCGCGCGGGTCCGAGCAGCGGGGCCCCTGCGGCAATCGAGCCCCATTACTGGCCTGTAATCACCATTAGGGGGCTTTGCCGCGGCCGCCGCCGAGGTATCATTTGCCCGGCGCGCCTTATTGATTAAAATAATGCCGTTTGATTAGGCCCCCTCGCGTGACGTCGACCCAGGCCAACCTAACCCCCTATATATATACCTAACCCGCAGGACCCACCTACCCCGCACCTCCTACTGACCCCGGACAGGTCCCACCCCTCATCAAAAATGTCATTACCACGGAGGTGGATCCGTGATTTAGGAAATTGGCAGTCTGGATGCCTGTATGTCGACCAGTTTTTCTTATTGAGTGATATTCAGATGGCCTTGCACAAAACCCGGATTAAAATATTGCTGGAAGTTGACTTAAAAGTGGTCTTTGCGTGCGTTAATGACGGGTTGCCCCGTATGGATTTGTTGCTTTTTCGCACGCCAACTAAGGGCAGGAAACTAGAAAAATTAAAGACGTGTCGAAAAATGGCACCATTTGTCCAGCAAGAATCACGTGGGAATCCTAGCCAGTTGCATACAAGGCAGGATAGAAATTGTCATGAAACTGGTTTTATTTTGGCAGCCACAAGAGATGAGTGTCCTGTTCCCAGCAAAAGTCCGGTGTAGTAAATCACCCCTTTTCGTTCATAGCCCCGTAATTCAACTTTCGTCCAATTAACCCCGACGAGCAGTCGAGGCAGTAAAGGAACTCTTTTATGGATTGCTAAGATCACGAGCTGAGCCTGCCATCACCTGTCGTCGTCTCTTTTGCTGGCAACAAGTCAGGGTTGGCGGCACTGGCGACAGATCCGGCAACCCGATGGGTCCCCAAATTAGCGGACAAACATGTTTACCGTATTTCGCTTTGAAACCGCTGGCGTGGATGGTCATTTGGTAAATTTGTTTGCGGTGTAATTGGCTCAATGCGCCACTACACGCGGATGGTAATTGGCCATCCCCTTTTTTTCGAACCTGTCTCCCTGTTGTTTAGTGGATCCGATTGTTTTGTGGGTTTATAGGTGAGTGACCTCGTCTTTTTTTCTACCCCCCATCCACCTCCCCCAACGAATGACCGGGACATTAAACGGGTGCTGCTTTTCTTCCGAGATTTACTACCTTTCTCGGCGTGATGGGTGGACTTGACTGGGGCTCCGGGATTGATGGCAACTTCAATGGGGGCATGAAAAAGTATCGCCTCTCGACAAGTCTCTCGGGGAGGAAAAAAAAAAAAAAATACGGATATGCAGAAACAGCCCGCACGAGCTTGCTACAGGTCCTCCCAAAAAATCAGTTATCGGCCCCAGCTTCCCACATCTCATGCTGTCCAGACCTGGATGTTTAAATCATTGCGGCTGCTGGCCAGTTTCGCAATAATTTACTGCTTATCAATTATCAAGCAGGTGGGTGTCACGAGACTTTCGATCCGCCACAGATGCTCCGTGATAGGGCATTAAGGTGATTAAGTTATGGATTTTCTACCGAACCTAGTTTTTCTTCGTCTCGGGGGTGAACTCACGATGGCACCGTGAAACCTGCTGTTTTGCGGTAAAATGTATAGTCTACACTTATGCGCCTTATTTGAGATGGTCTGGCTGGTAGTAAAGACACCATACTGAGAGCAAGGAGAAAAAAGCGTTTTAAAAAGACAAGAGGTACTTGTGTTTGACAAGCATGCCTGGACATTCCAGCGGTTCTTGTTTAATTCCTGCAAAGTGGAGCAGAAAAGACCCAAAGCGTGACATCCATTGGTAAATGCGGAAAAAGAACGTGAGAAACCGCGGGCCAGCAGTTGGGGGCATTCCTGCTGATTGTCATTATATGGAAACGTCGCCAAGAAACTAGCGAGGTGCTCGGCCCTATGATCTTCCTCAACAACTTTTTGTGAACCTCCCCCCACAGTTTAATCCTCTCTTCCAGCACCTCATTTTTACGGCACTACTCCGGACTTTGATAAGGCACAACACGATGGGCCCCTAAATTTGCGAGAGGCTGGGGGTTAATGGGGGTAAACCTCTACGAATCCAGGGTGAACAACTGAACCAGAGATCACCATTACTCTTACTGTAGGGAGAACCACTGCGAAATTGAGCGGCGGCGGCGGAACAAGATGACGGCCTACATCACGGAGCTGTCCGACATGGTGCCCACATGCAGCGCCCTGGCACGAAAACCGGACAAGCTGACCATCCTCCGCATGGCCGTGGCTCACATGAAGGCCCTCCGAGGTAAGGTATCCTGTCTTGTTGGCAGCGACTGCTCTCCTATTATATAAGGTTTTGTTTATGCAAGGAGCGCCTCTCTCTTTGGGGGCTATTAAAGCCGGCAGTATTAATCTGTATCGAGGGAGGTCATTAGCGGGGATGGTGAGGGGGATATCAAAAGGCTGGACCAGGTTGCTAGCAATGGCCGCATCTTCACGACTTTCAGTTTTTTTTTCTTGTATGCTGGGACTTTCCTTTTTTCCCTGGCGGAGTGGTGTGGAAATTATGCAGGGGGTGAGAACTGATGCTGTAAAACTGGGCGCATGGTGTTATGATTTGGGAGATTGTTTGCAAATTGAGGCGCTTCCCACGTTTTTTGGTGGTTTTTAAGGCTGATTTAGATGTACCGGTGAAACTGCATACCTGCGGTAACCCATTGCGGGGCTTTATTGGTACAAGATCATTCGACACGTTTCCAACACAATGTTGTAAAGACGAGCACTGCTCCAGTTTCACACAAAGCATTATTGGAGCCTGCTGTACGCGATCAGTAAATGTTACATCAGCAGTACTTGGTGTTTTGGCTTTTGTTGCACTGTCTGCCTTGAATATTACCGTTGAGACGTGACGAAGGGATAAATGTCCTAGTGCCACCGGGTCTTATCACACAGTTAAAGTCAACAAGTTAGTATATGACAGCCAGCTTCTCCTGCCATTATAAGTGGGCCTATTAGGTGCTTCAGGTAAAGGCGGCCAGTTTCTTGTGCTCCCTATTGGGAAAGCTTGCCCTTCCCTATCCCCGAAAAAAAAGAAGAAGAGAGAAAGAGGTAGATGTTACCCCGGTAAGCTTCACCTCCACCTTCTTCTCTCCAGCAAGGGCGGTCTTAGGAACGAGGAAGCCGGGCGGCGGGAATTGAATTGAGGCGCGGAATAGGCATTACGGGTTTCCCTTTTCTCCTGCCTCGCCGGGAGAATCCGAGTGGAATTCGATCCCAACGGAGCGCGAGGAGAGCCCGAGAAAGGAAAGATGGGGGGCACCTTCATGAAGGGAGAGAGAGAGAGAAGATAGAAAAAAAAGAGAGAGCCATCATCCCACCTCACACTCGATTTTTGCCCCTCCTTCATCCCCCCCAGTCCTCTTATTAACTTGATTCCAAAGGACAAGAATGTTGGTATGCTCGTCGCGTCCGACTTTGGCTTCCTAATAGGAGGGGGTGTAATGGCGAAATTAGATGTAAAAGCCTGGTCACTGATTTCCTAACCAAATGGTTCCTAATTTTGCGTTATTTCCTCCCCACCCGGCAGGTTTTTCCCTCCGGAGCGAGAAGCGACAAACTTCCTTCAGATGAAATATTGGCGATACGTTCACTTTATGAGCTCGTAATTCATGGGCGTGACCTTTACGGGTGTGCTTTTGGGGGGAACTGCATCATAACAGCGGCAACAAAATGGAAATGATGGTGGTTTCAGCAACTGCGGGATGGTTGTTCTCTGTTTCCCTTTTTTTTGCGGTACTCTGCACCCTAACCTCCCAATCGTTGGGTTGTGTTAATTCGAACCTTTGGTGCTTTCAAATCGTATGCAAATTTACCTTGATTTGATCCGATCTCATAAGGGGAAATTTTGATGTCGTTTCGCTCCCACCTTCTTCTCTCTCTCTTTTTTTTATATTTCTGGCTGAGGGGAGTCTTCTGCCGAGCGAGTGATTGGGCAAATTCCATCCGAGTGGTTGTCATGGAGGGAAGTAAACGAATGCTTGATGATACAGGAAGGCAGGAAGCGTTGCAGGGGGCGGTTGGGAGATAGGCTGCTTTCCTAATTGAAGCCTCCGGGTTGGCAGCCATGAATATTTCAGTCCTTCTGGGAGAGAGACAAGGCGCCATGCAGATGCAAGGCTTTGATCTGAGGAGGAGGGGATGGGGAGGGCTTCGATTCTGCTGCCAAGGCTTCAAACTCTATAGGGGAAGAAAAGGGGCTTTTTTCGCCGGATTCTGCTCTCAAGCGGCTCTCTTTGAGGCCCAATAAGATGGGAGGGGGAGAAAAGAAGAGGCTGCTGGCGCAAATGTATCTTCAAAGTCCTCAGAAGTGTAAAACTGGTTCTTTTTGTGCAGGTAAAGTGATGGTCAAAATGCAAGCGCAATTTCAGGGGGGGGTTTACGTCACCATGGCGAATGAGTTGTGCGCAGGTCGGGCAAAGTTTTGGAAAATGATTCGTCCCAACGACGTGGTCTCGCTCCGGAAATGATGGAGGAGGTATTCGTGAGGCACGAAATCGTCCAAACCTCGCAATTCGAACTTTAATTTTCCTCCCCCTACAAACTCCGGAGCCTGTGATTGCAGGGCCCCTCTCCTCTTTTTGGGGGTTCCCCCGGAGGGAATTATCCAGGACTGAGACAAAAAGGCAAAGCAGGAAAATCAGTCTCTTTGCGGAATGATTTGGACCTATTATCATGTTGTTAGTGAGGATCGTTGGGATGACTCACTTGTGTACAATGGACTTGTAATGAGTAGGTAGGGAATGGTCGGAATTCAAATGGGTTCAAGTGGATCACAGGTTTTACCCGGAATAGGTAAAATATGACGAATCATTTTATAATGGATTTTGTCATCTTAAGAAGAGACGAATTTTGAGCCCTTGTTGTGTCTACTGGCAAAGTAGGTCTGAGATTATTTTTGGGGAGGAAGATGGCAAAAACCGTGGCGTAATGTACGGTCACGAGGAGCACGATGACCTCGAGAAGGGGTCATCCCCTGCCGGAAGGCAGGAAAAGGTATGCCGTCCACGCTTCTTCCAGCGGGAAGGAATATTTTACCCTGATTGCCATCTCGGTTTCTTTTGTGCCTTAGCGGAACTTCTTCATGACGTGTGTCAGGCTGGACGCGGCGAACTTGCAATTTAAGAGCGACGAGTGAGATATTGCGAGGCCACATTTTATTCGAAAGTGAGTCATAACAGGGTGGGGAAGGGGATAAAATATATACAGCAAAAGCTTTGCATGGCCGCAAAAATGCGGACAGCCATATTTCAATTTGGCTACATTTTTGCAAAGTTGCCTGCAAGGTATGGTGTTAATCAAAATCCGCCATCTATAGCGTGGGTTGCCTTCCAAGGACCGACTTAGCTATTCGGGCCGTGCACCGAGATCATAACCAGTGTTAAATATTTCACACGACATACAAAAGGCGATAAGTGAACATCCTGCGAGGTGAAAAGGGCACACGCAGCGAATTAGCATGCAATTATAACAATGAACAATAACAGTTACATTTCATTTACATTCATTCACGGCTTGTCCCTATACATAATTGTATAGGAAGTCAGCATTGATTTAATATGGGAGTTGTCGCCGTTGCTTCCAGCGTGTGCCAATTGCCAAAACTAGTCTTCCGAAAACGACTCCCAAACTCATGTTCAGCGATATTTGTCGGTTCTGTTGGGCCTCGGCGGGGGAGAAATCTCAATCTGGAGAAAGAGAAGAATGAGCCTCAGGAGGGCCAGTACAGCAACAAGTGGCGAATGGACGCCGTCCCTTCTGATGAGGCACCAAACCGGCCAAGAGAAGAGAGAGCCCTTCTTTCCTTCTGGGGCTGCCTTGGTTTCAATGGCTGTTGGCCAGCTAATTTGCTGACGGGGGGCCCTTTGCACCTGATGGATGGCCCTGCTTATTGAGGAAGGCGGCCCGGAAAATCACTGCCTGTCTAATGGCGCCTCTGGCCACACACGCACAAAAAAAATAGGTGCTTCTCACCCCGGTAGATATTCGCGAAAGTGTGTCCTTTTGCTGCACTAATTTTAATTCCGTGTAAAGCAAAAATAAACATCTCCGTCTAACTAACAAGTGTCGCTCGAGCCCCTTCGCCGCGACACGTGTGTTTGATACGATCGTTTCACGTCACAATTGTGGCTGCTTGTGACGCCGTTCCTGGCTCATTATCTGATAATGGTTCTACCTTTTCTTGCCGCCCATGCCATCGCCTGAATCCTAATCTTTAATGCAGCTCCCTTTTTCCACGGAACAAACTGGATCTGCCGTGTCAGTAGAACGGAACAAATCTTGATGGCCCAACTATTTTGATGCTTTGTCAAATATATTGCCTGGTAATGGATTAGAAATTAATGAGAAGTGTCGTGTTTTTAAAAAAAACTTTAAAATGAGGACAGTATTTTACTGGAGTACAAGTCTGGAATACCAGACTGGAGTCTGGCTATGCATATCTGCCTGCGAACTTCCCTTGTTCTTTTTCTATAGCTTCACCCCCAACGCTTTTTTTTCTCTCTCTTTCTCCCTCCTCCTCGCTTTAAAACCTAATGGGTCTGCAGCGCGTTAATTTGCCTCGTGCCAATTTGCACCGCGAGTGTAGCTCATTTGCTGGGCTGCGAGGCATGCATATATTTTGCGGGAATTCTTTAATTAAAAAGCTTAAATAATTTTTGCCTGTCGGCTCCGGGGAACGGGAAGAGGCGTTTAACCAGCACTTATTGCTCTCTTTTTTTTGTTCTTTCTCATTCTTGTCGTCCGTTGCATTTTAAATTGCAGTCGTCTTGGAGTTGTTTTGGAGACGTCGCTGGGTGTTTTATCGGGGGAGGGAAGCGGCATGATTTAAAGCTGATTAGCACCGTTTTAATTAAAGCGTGGCAGTTAGTTCGCAAGTTTGAAGCTTCAGATTGCGATGTTCAGTCCGCATTCAATCGAAAAACCTGCATCCAATTTTCTGGGCGCCTAACCCATTTCCAACCCTCCAGCTCTCTTCTTTGCAGACTCCGCTCCAAAGAAATGAAACAGGGAGAGAGGAAGGATCGTATCGTAAATTCAAGGATAATTAGGCGAGTGTCGCGGTGGCCGCGTGAAATTTCGTTTATATTCATTTAGCAGGCGAGGAGCTGTTCATTTGTTTTAGGAAAGGTGCGATTTGTATGCCTGGAACGGGAAGGGTGGGTGGGGAAAAAGGGGGGGAGGGAACCAGAGAGAGAGAGAGAGAGAGAGAGAGAGAGAGAGAGAGAGTTGGAGCTAGAATCATTCCAAAAGGGCTGGGAAAAGCAAGGGAACAGTTTTGTCCAGGTTTCTTCCCGACCGTTTTAAAATTAAAATTATTGCCTTAAAAATACGTATACGATTGCAGCTAGTTGAATGTGATCATGAGGAATGTGCCGCAGTGGTGCGGTTCAGGCGACGTTTGATCTGTTCGGAGTGATTCTGTTGGGTGGTGGGGTTGGAGTTTGGTATAGGGTGTGTGTAGATGTACAGGGATGCTGCGAATCCCACACCTAACCCCCTCCCATCACCACCTCCGATTCCACATCCCTCTCCTGTGGGTCATGCAGCATTCATGGCAGTCGGTGGAGAACAAAGCCGCATACCAACTGGGGAGGGACAGCCTGCATCCGTTTCGGCTACCTCTTTTTTTAGGGAGGTAGAAGGGGGGCATTCTCCCTCTGTTCCTATTTTGGCAACCCCCCCTCTTTTCTACTAGATGCCCAAACAGTGGCGCACTGTGTAAATTTGCTCTGTGCTGGCCATCAACTTTTAGGTGGATGGAGTTGCATGTCGTGCTGTCACCGATAGGAAAAAATTACTCTTGGATTTTGTTTTTTTTGTAGACCGTGGGGGCCAGGTCGGAGGTGGGTTCCATCCATATCGACGGGGACGATTCGTGGAAACTGCTGCGTGTCGAAACCGACTTTCGTGACAATACCGGGCGATATGAACCTCCCCTCTCCCATGGGCAACTAAAAAAGCACAAATCTTGCGGCGAGGCATGGAATCACATATAAATAAAAATATGTGCGCCATTTTGAAACACCCCCCCACTCCCAATACATAGTTCGATCGGATTAAAGGCAATCAACCACCTCCTTCCACCTGCCCGCTTAGTCATGAATGAGACTTTCGCGTGGGGGTCTTAGAGAGACCCCCAATGCGTGTCGCATGGCCCGGAGCTTCCTGTTCCGAAGGACCGCGACCATTTATCAGGCCTGATTAGTCTGCAGGCAATCACGGTACCCAGACATGGCAGGTCATGGGGAGGGGGACTTTTTTTTTGTATTTTTTTTCTTTCTAGACAAGTACGTACGAATATTGTTTTAGTACATGACGTCACGGGGCATTAGCCTGGCATGGCCTGATCTGATATTTTTTGGACACCCTCCCCCCCTTAGCTCCCTTGGGGCATCGCTTTCTGGGAAATCGGAGTAATAAAATTGAAACAGGTCACGAATCCTACCACCGCAGTGTCCTTCAATTTGGTCGTTGTTTAGCTGCATTGCCTGCCCCCTCTGGGGGGGACGGTTTATGACTGCCGCCGGTGTAATTATGTGGATCTAGCGAATTTTTGCGCATGCAACAAAGTGTAGGGGCTTGAAACTTGCAGATGACTTGGCCCATGTCAAAAGTCAGGGATGGGTGTTAATTGAGACGCGGTTCACGCAGCCAGGAAATGACGGCGGCTGGCGAGGTGTTATTCGATTGGTGTTGGGTTGGATACGGCCCATGCAATTTGTCTCAGGGTCCGTAACCCCCTTTAACCCCCGCATCCGTCCGAAATAAAGATCAGCTCGGGCCCAACAGTGCATCGCTCTTTTATTAGGAGGGGGCCGCCTTGCTACATTGTTGCTGGCCGTTGTCGGAGGGAGGGTAATGATTGACGAAAGGCCATTCTTTTTGGGGAGGGGACAATTCTGGAGGAAGGGAGGAAAGGTCGTTAGTGAGAGCTGCCAGGAGATGCAACAGCTGGCGAGATTTATTGCCTGCTCCTGGCATGCCAGGGTGTTATATAGGGAGGGGCCGGCCCTCTTGTAATAGAAGTCAGGCGCCCAGCCGTCTGCCAAAAGCCTAAGTGTGGCCTCAATCCGATTTGTTGTCAGCGCGGGTAGATGGATGGATGGATGGATGGATGGGTGGATGGGTGGTGGTATGCATGTGTCCGTACGCCAATTAAACGAATGCCTACTCTTGTTGGCCAGGAACAGGGAACACCAGCAGCGATGGAACATATAAGCCTTCCTTCTTGACGGACCAGGAGTTGAAGCACCTCATTCTGGAGGCTGCGGACGGGTTCCTCTTCGTGGTGGCCTGCGACACTGGACGAATCATATATGTCTCGGATTCGGTGGCGCCCGTGCTCAACCAAGCACAGGTGAGTCTGCTTTCCATCTCTCAGATCCTGCTAAGTCAGAATGAGGATTTTCCTATTGGGAAAGTGTTTCAATGGGATTAGTGCATATCACTTCAATTTGTGCATATCACTTCAATTTGTGCATATTTTTATAATTAACCCCTTCACTCCCAGATCTAGGCGATGAGATTCGCTTCTGTTCAACTGAAGATACGGACAAGATATTTTTTAAATTTTTTATAAGCTTTACCCCATTAGAGGGAACAGAGCCCTTTTAGGGGGGTGGATTACCACCATTTTTTCTTACGAAATTTCTTCGCATTTTCTCTCTATAACTATAAGGTGTTTCTGGATGGTTCTTGTAGTTTTGTTACTTCACGTGATGCCCCTTACCATGGAGCATGGCGCATGTCCTTCTTGTCCAACCACATATGCAGACTTTCCTTCTTCATAGCTCTTCCATATCACCTTGCATACCTCTGGAGGAATGGGCTTACCACATTCAGTGATTGTTATTTTCAGACACAGAGTGCAATGAGTAATGGCATTGTGGCGCAGGGCAAGAGACTTGCACTTTTTTTTCCCATCTGACACAACTACATCAGCCTGTATTTAACAGTGGGCGAACTTTGTGGCGCGTTTAGCGCTCTGGGCAAACTCCATTGCTCCCGGTGCGCTAAATAAATAGCCTACTGCCCTATTATTTTTGTTCCACTGACAAATGCATTGATATCTCGCCCCAACATTGCTCTTCCATGTGTCTCGTTAGCATATCAGTTGTGTGATTAAAACATGATTCCTTCTCAAGTAATTTGTATTTGTAACATCTACAGGGTGTATCAGAGTCACGGGTCAAGCGCGCGCGAGGGGGTGGGGAAAAATTGTAGGTGGCGACAACCCCGGTCGGTTTTATAAAACAATTTATTTATTACGACCATATGGCGTGACATCACTTCTGTATTCGAATTGACCCCCGTGGACTGGCAGAGTGCAGTGATTTTAAGCTTCTTGACGGGTTTTTAGCCTTGCGGGTTGCACTGACAAATGCGCTCTCATGCTACACCGGCAGGGTACTGAACAAAGTAGTGTACTACTGTACAGTGGTGTGTTCAGTACTCTGCCGGTGTGCGTGAGAGCGCCTTTTTCAGTGCAACCCACAAGGGTAAAAACCCGTCAAGCATCTTCAAATCACTGCACTCTGCCAGTCCGCGGGGGTCAGTTCGAATACAGAAAGGACGTGATGTCACGCCTTACAGCCGTAATAAATAAATTGATTACTGCCGTATTTCTAATTGTTTTATAAAACCGACCGGGGTTGACGCCACCTACGATTTTCCCCACCCCCTCGCGGGCGCTTGACCCGTGACTCTGATACACCCTGTATATGCAGGTGATTTTCGTGCTAGGCGAACTTCATTGGTGTTGGGCAATTACAACATGAACATGTAAGGAGCCCTACAGCTGTTATTATTTGTAAAATACTGTATATTGTCCCTATCGTCAGAGTACGTACAAGTTGAACAGAAGCGAATCTCATCACTGAGATCTGGGAGCAAAGGGCTTAAGCTGGAGAATGTCTGACAAGGAACTTGAGGCACCACCTTTCTTTTGAATAATCATTTTGGTGTACTAAAATGACATTTGCGGCTACTATTGGGATGAGGCTAGGTGTGGTTCTCTCTACCTTTTCTTCCATAAAATTTTAACATGAGTTGTAGCTCTCATTTGTTTGTTGATAATTAGCGGGAAAATGTGTGTTTACCATGAAAGGTATGTTTAGACTATGGTCGTAATGTTTATTTATATGGTCTTTATTTTCCCAGGGGTCCAACATTTATTATAAGCAATAAAAATATAGGGATGGTATTTTAATAGAATGAGCACCAGAACAGGTGTGAGAACTCTGGTTTTCATTCCGGTAAAGCAACATAGGGCCTACTTGCTAAATGAGAGAAAGAGGGATCAAAGAGGAACAAAATTGTAATGAAATTGGGATACCACATGATTTGTTTCCCGCCACTCAGGACCTGGGCTTCTAAACTAAGTGGCTAAGAGCTAGATTATCACTGCCATCTTTGGAAGGAGAAGTATTTTAGGTTAATTGATAGTTTGATATGCACTAATTTTCTTGCCGAATCTAATGTTGATTTTGACACCTAATAAACTCATTTAGTCACCAAGACAAGCTCCCACCCTGCTACAAAGGAACTTGGTAAATGTCACTGATAAAATTTGAGGGTGTATTTCACATTAGAGGGTTTTTGCAATTTAGGCTTTGATCCATTAAATCTGGCATGAGATGAACCTATTTTTAATCATTAATGGTACCAAAATCTGTAAAATAATACATTCAGTAAGTGCTCTACTAATGTTGTAACATCTTTTCAGAGTGATTGGTTTGGCTCATGCATTTTTGACCACCTTCATGCGGAAGACGTGGAGAAGGTGCGCGAGCAGCTGTCAACGCAAGAGCCCCAGAACACGGGACGCATCCTTGACCTCAAGACCGGGACCGTCAAAAAGGAAGGGCATCAATGTCAGTACCCAACCCAAACCCCACCCGTAGATCCGTCCTTAATGCTGGGGCGTATGTATACTGAGGAGCTTATGATCCTCACGACCATTTTAGTCACTGAACCATTTCCTTGCTCCACAGCATCGATGCGACTCTGCATGGGCTCCCGGCGAGGTTTCATCTGCCGGATGAAGGTGGGAAATGTCCATCCTGAGACGATGACGGCTGGCCACTTGAACCGTCTGCGCCAAAGGAACAGCTTAGGGCCATCAAGGGACAACCTGAACCATGCTGTTGTGCACTGCACTGGTTATATCAAGAACTGGCCACCCTCTGGTATGTTGGTAGATCTTTTAAAAACCCTGATGGGATTTTAAAACTCATCAATGAAATTCTATCCTTCTTTTCAAATAACTATGCAGGTCATATTAAGCACATAACTGTCTTGAAATCTTGATGGAAAATGGCTCATTTGAACTGGGATATTATAATATAGTTTTGAAGACACTTCATGTGATGCTGCACTCTTTTATTGACTTGGGTCGTAAAGTCAGGCAAAAATCTGGTTTATGATGGTGGGATCTACTTTTATCAGGATTAAAAAGTAATCCCAGGATGAGATGTCAAAGTTGGCTGCAAAGCCATCACCTGCAAAATAGTTGCATTGCCACATGGAGGTGGCTGGAAGGTGAAAACATGCATTTAAAAGATCATCTTATGACCCCACAAGGACAGAAAACTACATCAACTCTGTCTGCACATCCAGGCCCATTCTCTTCCTGTGAGGTCTAATTGGAAAATAAGTGTCGTGATGCTACAGTTTCGACGCCATGTGACAGACAGGGAAAAAACCTAGCATGGGCATATACATTGATCCTTCCTCTACTTTAGGATGGGTAGGCACCTTCTTGTAACTTATGTGAACGCGCGGCAGCGTTGGGCGAGACCGAGTGGTGAGCCCACATTCCGCTAGGCAAAGTCATGCCAGACAGAGAGTGTTGATCACATGGACTAAGAAAGAAGTTAGAACACTTGAGGACACTGTCAGTAATTGCTGTGGCTAGTAGTTCTGGTCGCTGGTTGTCCTATACGCTTGCGACCTTATTTCGAAATTGCTGGCACCATATTTCCGCACGTTTTGCTCAGGCATGACATCTCCGGACCATACACTCCACTAGCTAGTGATGAATGTCGTATGTCAAATGTTGACCACCGGTGGCAAACATCTGTCCTAACTTCTGCCCTAGTTCATGTGATCAACACACTCTGTCTGGCATGACTTTTCCTGGCAGAATGTGGGTGGGCACGCTCGGCTCGACGCACGGTGTCATCCAACAGCTGCTGCGTCTGCGCATAAGTTGCAAGAAGGCACCTACCCATCATATGTCTTATTTGCCACATTCCCAAGGCAGTTTCCTCTCTTGATGGACTTGCTGTAGCATGCAATGAATTTGTCCAAACCTGGACCCGTTACCTTTTGTTGCCTTTCAGTCCAGAGAAAATGAATTGCACCCTGTGAATTCAGATTTCCCCCCCTACTTTTAAAGCCTCACTTGTCAAAGGAGTGCTGGGTTAAATCTTGTGTTCCCCTGGTACTTCTACCTGGTTCTCCACCAGGCTGTACCCACTGGTGCACGTGTTTAAAATGATGACAGGGTTGGCCAGATTCCCAGTTAGCCATAGCAGCATGCCAGACGGACAAGGACGATTTTTGTCATTGATTTGAATGTGACACCACTGACACGAATTTCAGGTGTGCCGATTAATGTGGAAAATAGCTCTTGATAATAAGGTTTATGGATATTTCAAAAGCTATGTAAACTTTATTCATTATGGAGCATTCCACTGAGAAGTTACCTAATGCTGAGGAAGGAGGCAATTGTGTGGTGTGCCTAATTTAATGAAAACCAGACCATATTACATAGCATCACTCCTGATTTAATACTGTGAGTTGTGTATGGCATATTTTGCGCCACACATATCATCTTACTGCAGTGCACTGACACTTTTCCATTTTTTGATTACTAGTATGTTAAAAATATGCCACCCCTCCACTCTCACTTGTCATTGACTGCCTGCTGGATGATTTCACAAGCCATTCATAAGTATTGTGAAGTGATATTTACAGAGAAATACCCCTGAATCCCCTTATTATTGCAAAGTATTTTCCATGTTAATCAACAGCCCAGTCTCCTGTGTTACTCATTCAGATCAATGATCACACTCATACTCTCCCTGATTTCATACAGCTTTAACTGACTGGAAATCTGTACAATCCTGTCATAATTTTAAATGAGCACTATAATAGGGCCCCCCCAGGTGGAAGCACCAGGAGTACCTCAGAATTGTCGGGTAATGTAACTTTCTAGGTAAATATTAGGAGAATAATATGACAGCCATATTATTGATGTACCTAGGTATTTTGTTTCCTTGATTACTTCACGAAGTTTAAAGTTTCTGGATGCAGATTCTGCACATGGCATGAATCGTACACAACTAGTTGGAGGGAATGTGTTAAGTAAAGAATTGAATGCAATATTGTTTCTGCATGGACCTATCAGCTTGCGAACTGAGACTTTAGACATCAAAGGTAGAAAATTGTAGGCTTACCTCACTATGCACAATTGCTTACAGCCTGCTCTTTAGGAGCAAGGGAAAGTAAATTAACTAACTCGTGCAAGTTGTACAACAATATGATTTTTTTTTCTCCTTTGAAATGTTGTTGAAATGTTACGAACAGGAAGTGGATTTTTTCTTATGTGATACTGTGGGGGATCTAGTAATTTTGACTCTCGTGGTATGGTTGTTTCTACGGGGCAGGTTGGCAATGCTGCTTCGACATTTATTTCTCGGATTACCGTCCGCCTCTGAGATAAACGCATCGCATTCTCGGAATCAGGATTTTTTGCCTGATTTTTAGAGACCAACGTGTATTTTGAGTGGAGTGTCCCTTTAACTTCTCAGAGATATGATGAACGACGCCTGAGCTATTGCAAAAAGAAAAATGGCATGCACACGTTTTTTATCGTTTTTGACAACATTTCAAGTAGCCGTAACTTCTGATCTATTGACCTTAAGACCTCTGTAATTTCACGTGAAGGTGTATCTACGTAGTATGCATTAAAAACCCAAATGTCATTTCTATTGAAAAATAGAGGGTGTTATCCATGGGGCGTTTTGTCGTGGAATTGCCCTGTGGTATATTAAACTGCACTTTGACAAACAAATTTGTGGAAATGAGTGAAAAGTGTGGGTGATGCATATAGAGATGACTAACCTGTGTGGTGGTGTTCCCACCCAGCAGGTGTGCAGATGGACCGCACAGCAGAGGAGGAGGGGCATCCTGCATCCCACTGTTGTCTGGTGGCCATTGGTCGCCTTCAGGTGACCTCCACTCCAAGTACCAGTGACTTGGCTGGGTCCAACTCATCCTCGGAGTTTATCTCCCGCCACTCCATGGATGGGAAGTTCACCTTTGTGGACCAGAGAGTCATAGGACTACTGGGTTACCCTCCTCAGGAGCTGCTTGGCAAATCATGCTTTGACTTCTTCCATCGAGAGGACCAGACACACATGAAGGAGAGCTTTGAACAAGGTGAACTAATATGGACATATGAATCAATTTACACTAACTTTTGTTTTACCCTGTAACTGAAGAGAAGATAGTAGTGAGTTCAGAGAGAGAGGAAAATTCTCGGATGCGTGGGAAAAAGTTCATAAGTCAAATAAATAATTTTTTGGCTTGTGCACTTTTCCCCCCAAATCCGAGCATTAAACTCTCTAAATTAATAATCCACCTCATTGATAAGACTCGGATTCGCGGGGAAAAGAGCGCAAGGAAAAAATTATTTTTCTGACTTATTCACTGTTTCCCACGCATCCTAGAATTAGGATGACTTCACAAGCTGAGCACCATGAGTCTGTAACATACACAGAAACCTGTGTATAGTGAAATCACTGTTTCAGAATTTTTAAAGTATTTGACGTGTTTCCACCAAACTATAGGAACGATAATAAGCTGCATTAACATGTTTCTCAATTTGCTTCCCTCAGTCTGTCCTTCTGAACCTGTTGACAGTTTTTGAGTTGATTGAATTTGTGAAGGTGGCAAAAGAGTCAACCAAATAATCTCAAGCAGTTTAAAAATTGTTTTGAGATGGAAAATGAGGAATAGAAAGATCACAGCCTCCGTGTCCTCTCAATAAGGAGAAGCATAATTTCTCCTGCCATTGTAATTTCATGCCATGGCTTTCTGAAGGGCCTTTAATACATTGTTGATTGAATCTCAAATTTGAAAAGGCGGGTAAGTCACAGTAAGAAAACTTTTCAGGAAGCACAAAAAACTATCTACTGACCATTCCTTCTTATGAGTCTCGTACATTTTGGATCATTGTATAGTGGCAACTGTTTGGCTGACTTGCACCCCTTCTTGCATGTGTTATGTAGCTTGTGATGGAGAATCTTATGGTGTGGGTAACTCAAAATTGCCAAAATCATTACTTACCTCGTTTTTAAAATTTGCGATTCAATTCTGCTATAGCCAGGATGGTTTTTCTCACTGAGGGACCTACAAATTCTGCCTGTCTGTGGCAGACAGGTTCGCCTAGAACCAACAACAACTTTTAAAGGCATCTTGGTACATTTTAATTTGGGAAGGACTTTCATATCGGCTGATGGAATTTGGCAGGGATAGGGGCACACAGTATAAACCTAACCCATGACCTAACTTTCCTTCCTGGCGGATACACACCTATCCTTCAGTGGATACAAGCCTAGGAAAGTAGGTACAAGTGCCGGGTCTCCCGAAATAAAGCGTAGCCTTGATTTGTCTGCTGAATGCATCAGTCACAATAGTGCTGAGACTGAACTGTCAAAGTTAGTATTATCCAACATCATGTAATGATGTCATTGTTTATTGTGTATGAACAGGAATAGATTTTCCCGTGGTCCAAGTAGATATTTATTTACAACAAACTCCCCCAGAAGGGCAAGGAGCACCGAACTCGATATATTAAAAATCACAGGTTTTCCCTTGTTATAAGTTGTAGACAATTTGATCCTAATGACATGCGTCTTCCTTTCTCCCTGAAGTACTAAAGCTGAAGGGGCAAGTCATGTCGGTGATGTATCGCTTCCGGGCCAAGAGTGGGGACTGGGTGTGGCTACGTACTTCTGCCTTCGCCTTCCTCAACCCCTACACGGACGATGTGGAGTACATTGTGTGCACCAACACCTCCGCCAAGTCCCTTCACCACCAGCAGCAGCAGGAAGCAACTGCCACCAGTGCGCCAGGAGATGATCCCACTGCATCCACGCTACAGTATGCTGCTGCGGCAGCGCAGGCGCAGCAGCCAGGACTGGATTACAGCCTCCAGAGACAGCAGCAACAGAGAGACATGTACCCTCCCTCACACCTCCTTGGTGGTCACATTCAGGTTTGTATGGATTTTCTACACTCATGAACTGTCACAACAGTAAATAATTCCCAGCAGATGTCTGAAAATGAGCTAAAGGCTAAATTGTTTCATTTTGTTTACTCATAACTTCACCTGCTGTTGCAAGAAGTGTAATGAAATTGTTTTTTTCTCCTCCTTTAGGCTAGACCAGGGAGTGCGCAGAACGTGTATGGCGGCTATGAAACCACATCTCCACTGGGTTATGGATCTCCTGGTAGTGGCGGAGGTGGTGGCGGTGGGAGTGGGGGAAGCAGTGGGAGTGGTAGTGGGGCAGGGGGTGGGGGCCAAGGAGGATCCTCGGTGCTGACCCGCATCACCAAGGCGACCACTAGCCCAACGCCAGGTCAGGCCGCCTGGAGCCAGCCTCCCCACCTGCGCCAGGGTGCAGCTCCAACCTCTGCCTCTGAGCAAGGGTACCAGTACAGCCAGATCAGCCCATCCAGGTCACCCTCTGGCCCAACTTACACGCAGCTGAGTGCATCTGCAGCGGCCGCAGCAGCTGCAGCGGCTGCAGCAGCAGCTAGGGGAGGTGCTGGCTACCATTCCACTGCCGCTCCTGGTGCAGCCACTGGTGAGTAGCAGTGTCTTGGATCAGCGGTCCCCAACCCCCGGGCCGCGGACCGGTACCGGTCCGTGGATCAAATGGTACCGGCCGCCCAATTATTTCCATTTCATGATTTCATGATACCCTGAGATTGCCATTACAGCACTTAAATCCCTATTGCCATTTCCGACATCCTGTCGGTGTGAACCGGGGTTTTCTGCAGTGACAGCAACCAAAACAAAACAACTGAATAAACTGGACATAAGCAACACACTTCGGGTGTCATTGTCTCCTATTACCCCTAGATGGAACCGTCTCGTTGCAAAGAAACAAGCTCAGGGTTCCCATTGATTTTGCGTTCTAGTGAGGTGACGTGTTCAATCACTTTATATTCATTTTTTGGTGTAACTGTATTTTATCGTAGTGTGTTTGTGTTAAAGTTGAGTGACACACTGTGCAAGTTTTGTCAGCACATCTTAAGTGTTTGTTGTATTTCAGGTCTGTGGCAATGGCAGGGTTCTGGTCCAGACGGCAGTGGTGGAGGAGGGCCTGGCGGTGGTGGTGGAGGTGCAGGAGGTGGATCTGGAGGTGGCCCGGGAGGTGGCCCGGGAACCGGAGGTGGCCCAGGGCAGCAACCGCAACAGCAGGAGCTGACAGACATGCTTCAGATGCTGGACCAAGGAGGGGGAACTTCCTTTGAGGACCTCAACATGTTCAATGCCAGCTTTGAGTGAACAAGTCACCAGTGTTTCTTTTTTTGAGAATCTTTTTAAATAAAGGGGAGGTGGGGAGGGAGTGGGGGGAAGGAGGAGGAAGAACCTCTTCTGGGGCCGCCCATATTGTGTATTGTTTCTTTGTTGTTTTTGTTTATAAATTTAAAATGCCAGGTAGTGTGAGGGGGCCAGGGGGCACAAAACGTGGTGTTTCTAGAGATATTTTGTGCTGCGTTATGTTTCTGGTGTCATACTTATTTCAGAAAAGATATAGTGGCCCGCGTGTAAGTGTTGAAAACTTTTTGCAGTACAAACCCACCCTCCCTCCCACGAGCACAAAGATCGCTAGAAATGCCACATTCTATACAGTGTGTGTGTGTAAATGTCCCTTTTTTTTAAACGGTTTGATTGAGTACGTGTCCCTTGCCCAGCACCTGTGTTCATGATTGCATGAATGCTAAAAAAAAGATAAAAACAGGAGGAGAAAAGAGAGAAAAAACATGCAGTAATATTTACAAAAGTAGCAACAGTGCCATACTTGCAAGTGCAACATGTTTTATTTCGTGTAGCTATTACGTGACTTGACTTTATTTTTTTTTAGGTTCCCCCCCACACTTTAGTTTGTCCAGTTGTGAGAGGAGAGGCTTTTGGGAGGGGTTCTGGTGTCTTAAGGACTGTGCATTAAAAACAGAAACAATGATAGAAGAAAGCAGCGACGGCAGCTCTTGAGAGAAGCTTGGCTTCCCCCATGCTTAATATATGCAAATTTTTAATTGATCTTTTTCCATCCTCTGTAACGATGAAACCTCCTCCCCTCTCCCCCACCCCCTTGCATCCACCCATCCAAGTAAGCTACATATATCATTTTATATACACATTTTGAACAGATTGGACAAAACATATCGAAGAGCATAATGGTCCCTCCCATTGTATATTTATTATGTGGAGATAAACCCAGTTTTTTTTTGGCATAAGTAATAAGTCGTTCCCTCCATAAGTTTGTGGCTACGTAGCTTTATGTACTCTACTTCTCTTTTTATTTTGGACCTCCCAGTAAAAATACAGAAACTCCCAATTTTCAAGTGTATACATAGTACTTGGGAGTTTGCATACGTGAATCTGGAGGGATGTCAACCACGCCTTTTATGATTACATTATCATTACCCCAATATTGTGTACAGCCCAGTTATATGCATGGCCCCTTTGAGTGCCAGTGGAAAACGAGCGAATGTGAGTGTAACAGTATACGAGTACATGAGAGTGGGACCTTGCAAGCAGATCGTGTGTGCACTTGCCATCACATATCACGTAGAAGGGGGAAAAATAATGGCGATTTTGTTTTGATTTTTTTTTCAACGAAAACTGGAACTTGACACATATCCCATCTCACCAAAATTCTTTATTTCGCCCCCCACCCCAGCACCAGTCCGCTTGTGTGTCTACCATGTGAGAGTTCTGTGCATATGTTTCGCCAGAGAAGGACAATTTAGTGAGGAATGGGAGGATTTTGGGGATGGGGGAGAGGAGTTTGGCAGTCAGTGTGTGATCATCAAGGGTCAAAAAAAATAATTATTTGTACTTACCACACATAGTTTATATGGATTTAATGAATGGTAGTTTCTGATGGGTGTCCCAACCGAAAGGCGTTTTTGGATGGCCATAATGTTCATTATCATGCTTTTTCCACAAAAAAGGGAATAAAAGCTTACTACAGTAATAGGATCTACTTTTTTATTTCCTTCAGTGCTTCACACCAGCTACTAACAAAACTTTTTGTACTTTAGTACAACAGTGTCTTGTGTAAGCCACATTCATAACATGCAAAATAAAGATAAGCGACTATCTGATGCATTCATTTGAGGTGATATTACTGAGAAGCTGCGTTCCAGTGCTGACGTCAGTAAAAAAAAATACTTCAGCACTGGTGCTACATGCAACCTGTAAATAGGAGCAGCTGCATCTGGACGGAATTTCCTATCTTTATCCTTGACAGTTCATTTTCCATATTATATAATCACGTAAAATTGGTGTTCAGGCACTTGACTGTATTATGCAATTTTACATAGGAAGAGTTTCTGCTACAAGCAGGTTTTATGCCCGATTGCACCAACGAAATTACCGATTCGATAGCTCCTAACAGATCGTTAGCACACATTAAAAGTGCTCCTAAGTCCTAATGATCCATTAGAAGCTATCAGATCGGTAATTTCGGTTGGTGCAATCAGGCATTAGTGTATTGTTATATGAGGTGATCAGGATAAGATGCACCTTTAAATATTGGGCCTCACTCTTTGCTGGAATAATTTTAATACTTTTTTGACTCTCTTGCTCTTAACCCTCCCTATGCATTCAAAAAGTGTGTGCAAATTTTCCTCAATTGACATGTACTTGCCTGCAATTTTAGCTATCTTTTTTTTCCATCCATGTTGTTATACACCTTTTCCGTGATGGGCTCGTAGGTGGGTTATGCCACACTTTTTCACCTGAAACATTATGCATACAAGATGTGAGAGATTCAAATGCTTAACAAGCAGTGAAATTGGGATATCAAATTCTACTCGTTCCTCAAACACTCGACACAGCGGAGTTCATTACATTTCATTCTAGCCAGTGCAGTTTGCCCTGTTCAGCAACAATGGAGCCAAATTAATCCCCACTCTTTTCCTGATTATGAAAGCAATCAGTTTATTGTCGCAATCCCTGATGGGAAGAATGCGCGCGCTTGACGTGACGCTGATATTGCTTTGAGCACATCCTTTCATGCATTATGTAGCAGGTCTACTGGGATAATGACGACGGGCATAAACGCCCCCCACCCCCTCTCTTTTCCTGACAGCTGGAATGCACTAGTTGATTTTATAATGGGGAGGCCTGCCCCACAATTGCGTAATGAAAGGGATCTCCTTGCATCTGAAACAATCATTTGAATTGAAAGGGATGGAATTAAAGTGTGTGACACGCTTTTTATTGCACAAGCTCCATCCTTTAAAAAATGCACCCACTCTATTTAAAAGAATTGACTAGCTGCCGACAGTCCCGTCAGCAAACCCAGAGGAATCGCTGCTAAAATCTGGTACAAAAAGAGGCACAATGAGGAGGGTTGTCTGCCCAGCATCTCCACGAAGAGAAGAGCCGCAAGTCCGAAGAACACTTTCCTCATATTAACCGCCGTTTGGGAGCTTGGAAAGTCCGGTCCCAGAGGTTTGATTAGACCGAAGATCAACGCCCACAGTGTCGTGTTGGCATAGCATACCGCCCCGTACTTGTAGAAAACCGGAAGGAAAAATGCGGCCAGGATGGCCACCACCACACTGGAGCCTGGCCTCTTCTCCAGCTTGTGGATGAATCCTCCGGGGCCGAATAGCTCAGGCGCGGGCATGGCCCTCAGCACCATGGAGAGGATGAACACGTCCACACGTGGGTCTGAGCTGCCTCCAAAGAGACGGATCATTGACAGCAGAGAGATGACCATGACCACATATTGCGAGTGAATGATCGCCATCCTGCAAACAGAATTGGACACGTGAGAAGCCCCTTTTTTGTTCAACAGGGACCTTCCTTACCTTGCTCGACAGCAGACCGAGGAGTAAATAAAATCCGGGAAGGGGGGACAACCGGGTCAAGGGGCTTTTTATCGGCCACAGGGCATGACGGGAGTTTGACGCTGTTTTCGTGTATAGAAGAGGGTGCATTTGACAATAATGGGGCGATCCGAGGATTTCCAAGGCTACGTCACTCGAGGAAATTGTAACCATAACAACAATAACGGTCAAGTGGTCAAGTGTCAGCTTATCTTGTGGAGTGGAATTTAAGTTTTGAATACATTCTTGTTTGAAAAACTCTTCGGATTTTTATGCAAGTCATTGCCCAGTCTAATGAACGTGATCCTGATTTTTGTCTCCCGCACTCATTTGTTACTGAAGTCTCTTGGACCACCCTGTATGTCAAATGTAGTTCCTAGTTACAAATAGCGTAGGCGGAACTTCATGTACTGCTCTCTTTAGCGAACTGCACGATAGTGAGAATAAACCGCTCTTGGGAGCTGATAAAAATTCCTGCAAAGTAATTGGTGAGCTGGCCATCAACTCGTCTCATTAGCATGCACTCCTCCTTTTTGCGACCAGACAAAAACCATGGAGCGTAACTGTTTCGAAGAGCTTGACGAGCTTGAAGATCATCCTTCCTCGTTGAGACGTCAGTGGTGGAGAGGTGCTAAATGTGGCTCCATCCCTCCCTCTTTACCCTCGATTGTCCCACTCCTCCTCCACATACCACACATGATGATAAAGTGTGAGTATATGAGTGTAGGCGGCTTATGAGAACAAAAGGTCGAGAGGAGAGAGAGAGCCCAAGCAGGAAGGAAATCCTCTGCTTCCCTTAACCATCACTCGTGGACAACACAACATCAGAGAGTTGGACCATTTTTTTTTATTCGGCTTCATTATTGTTTTTTTTTTTGTCTCTCTCTTCATCTGATAGAGCGTGGTAGTTGTATACAGTAGATACAAAGGACCTTGGCGAATAGCCGACGGGGCGGGGATGCTGTCGAGAGTCGCCAATTGAGTCGGAGGGCCTCTTGTGCTGACCCACTACTCCCATCACGGTTTGGGATAACCGGGACACCTAATTCGAGGGCAGCAGTGAGGGAACTGAAGGGACAGGTTCTCGGGCTCGATCCGGCATCTCGAGTGCATCGGAAGCTTCGGAACAGGCTCGCATCTGAAGTGTATGCCAAAAAAATTAAATATTCGTCCATGCTATAGTGACATATTGTGCAATTATTGAAAAATGAGCATACCCGAATCCCCAGACGGTTCCGTTGGTGCATTTGGCTTCTTCGCATGTTGCGGTGGGCCAGGCGGTACCCGATGGGACCATCATGCCCAGTTCGGCGGCATAGCACGTGCGGAGATTCGCATGTTTTTCCCTGTTCTCCTCGGTGTCTTCCTCGTAGTAGTAGAATGTCCGGTCATCTACGGATCTGGCATACTCGGCTGCAGAGAATCCAAAATTTCGGAAATTAATATTTGGGTGTGAGTGTATGCTGTCCATGGATTTTCAATACAGTACATTTCCGTCGCTTATAACGAATCTTTGTCGAAATTTAATTTCCAAAAAGGTCGAAAAATGTGAAAGATTTTAGGGACGGAAGGGACTCCACCATCGATGGAAGTTACGGTACTAATGTAATACCATCAGAATTGTTACTTCATCCATAAGCAAACAATGACTGTATGATGGCAACTGGAAGCTGATCACACATAAAAAGATTGATATGTCACTTGTCGCATGAGGAGAAATATACACATAAATTTATTACACGTACAATGAAACATGATCCGCACCTGACATCTCTTACATATAACACCATAATTATGTAACACCTTGACACATTCCAAGCCAACCAACACGGGACCCAACAGCGTTCAAGTTTTCCCGGGCCTCAAACTTGAACTTGTCAAAATGTTTCAAACTTATGAGCTAATAAATGGAATGGAACTGACCGTCGTCTTCGGACCAAATGACCGAGGGCCATCCGAGTACCAGAGTGGTACAGGCGAGGAGGAAGCAGAGTCGGAGCCAGGCCGTCATCATCTGACACAAGAGTCGGACCGAGTGTGACTGACTTGATAGTCCAAAAGAGTTGGCGGACAGGGGCTGAAAGTAGCCGGCCCTCTTCAAACAGGCTACTTACTTGTAATAGTTAAAGCAGCCAGCTATTGTTCTCAGAACGTGGTTGACGCAATGCTGTTTGATGCAGCTCAAATTTTAGAAGTGACGAATAGGATTATTTAGTCGAGTGGAATACTTTTAAAAAGTTACAGGCTACCAGTGGGTGACAAAATGTGACATCACATTGCAATACACATACGGAAATTTTAAATGTAACTTTCTTCAAGTCCATAACAGTTCTTATTATTGGTATTACAAATGTGAAAATTATTTAATATTTGACATTTTTGTTACTTTATGCATAATGGGACTGGTTTGCCCTTAAGAAAAAAAAGCGGTCTTTACAATTTATTATTTTGTGTCATTATCAAAAAATATGAAAGGCTATCCGACTACTCTGATGTGACACAATGCTATTGTGGAGTATTAGCTAAGTCCATCACTAGCGACCTTGCCGCATCCTTTTGCTCTCAGAATAAGGGGGCTGGTTGAGTGAGAGGGAAGGAGAGAGACCACACATGTGTGCAGAGAGAGAGAGAGAGAGAGAGAGAGAGTCACAGAGGGCGGGGGCAGGGCCCAGGGCCGCCCCCCATCTCCCTCTCGTCCTACGCATTTCCGCCCCTGGGAGTGCGTAGTGCGTGGGGGGGCCTGATTCCTGATAGCCACTTATACTCATTTAGGGGGACGCCACATCTTCAGATACAGCTACTCAACTGCCCCTTTCAGAAAATATTGCTCTTATCAAAAGGTTACAAACATTGTTATGCAACTGGGGACTGCCGGCTGCGACACTTTATATGCGATGGGAGCCGAGCTAAACGGGCTCCCATAAGCTCTTGATATGTGTTGTTGATGCACGGTTCACGGTTTTTGCCAATTAAGAATTCTTTACTCGTATACAATATGTTACGCATCTAAATCCTTGTTTTCTACTGCAAATCCATCTACAGTATACCCGGGCTTGTAGTTTTTATTTATATAAGTGATTATGCTGTCAGTTGAAGTGTTTTCGGTTTAATTGCCCGAAAACGGTGCAAGCACTGGAGTCAGCTGCCGAATTTTACCAGCGTGTTCAATATTTTGCAATTACATAACAGAAACCGGCATTATGGGCATATGAAACTATCGAGGAATTTATTTTCATGTGGCACATGTTGATTGGAAAAATTAATGATAGCTTATCATAAAGGAAGTCTAATCGCAACGCGTGTCAAAAAATAAATAAATTAACTAATCACTACACTGTGGCATGAAATTCTGTATACAGTAGGTTACTCGAACATCTTGCACCCTGACGTTTTGCGCGATAACCTGCAAGGTAGACTTTGTCCGACCACCATCGTTAATATATGTTTAACATTTAATTTTTTTCCCTAATTTCGAGGAAAGTTTATTACATCGAATATTGTCCGATATAGCGTATGTAGCACGCCTGGTGCACATATCAGTCGGAAAAAATCTTCTGGTAAATGATTCGATTCATCCGAAAGCAGCAATACTGTAAATGCAAAGACGTGAACGGCATACATGATCAATACGAAGAAATGACGACATTTGCATAATCAGGTGATTTTCGGACACTAACACTCGCTGATTACGCGATCATTTCAAGGCTACCTGTCACCTGATAGCTGCATCCTTTGCACCAATCAAATCAGAAGGTACCAGCAGGAAGGAATCGCATAAAAATAATCACGTGTCAACAAGGAAGTCGCTCTTAAACAAAGTGACTCGATATAAATGCAGCACATTTTAACGCCTTGTTACGAGTTACGCTCTGCTCAAGATGAATCGTCCTCTGCTGGTGTTGCTATTCCTCGGCGTCTTCTTCACCATCACTGCGGGTGTACCTCGTCCGTCAGGTACGTTTTTTTGATCTAAATGTGCTGATATCACCCTATAACACTCGCATTTTGTTGAAGCTGAAGATGCGGAAGGTGACAAGGACTACTGCATAACAGAGACCAACGAACGAATTCCAGTTGGAACTCACTTTGACATACCTGGCGTGTGTAGACCATACTACTGCGCTGAAGGAGGTCGCATATCATGGAATGGAGTGTACGTCAAGTGGTAGTTACATTTATATTACAAAATATACTAAGGACTTAAAGTTTTCAGGTGTGATTGGCCTGGCAACCCACCAGGATGCCATATCGAGAGCCGATCGGATGAACCGTGGCCGAGATGTTGCCCTCACCTCGTGTGTACAGAAGTTGTTACACCCAGAAGACCCCAGTAAACTGACTTGCTAACATCAGGCAATAGGCTATTAGAATAAAGGCATGGATTAAAATCATATGTATGCTACAGTGTCATTGTTCTTCCTCATAAAAAGTTCGATCAGACAGCTGGTCCCAAGGATCACCATCTTGACCGTAAAAAATAAGGCTAAGAAATTAATGTAATAATTGGAGGGCGGTATGGAATACATTGCACTAATCTGGTCTTAAGTGGAGGCTATTGTAAGGGCAAGACATTCTCGGTACCACCGCATTATATAATTACACACTAAGTACTGTCTGCATTGTTTCCGCGTTGCTCTTAGTTAGTACACCTCGGTCGAGAGTGTGTGCGCACATCCTTCAAAAAATGCTTTAATGTCACTTGAAGTCTCATGATTGACAGTGCAATTGGTGAGCATAGCAGTGACATAACTGCACCAAATGGAATGCTGAGTGTTCCTTCTGACTCACTTCACACTCTTCCGGTGCGGCTTCCTCAAGGCTGCTCGAAATAGGATATATACCGCCAGCAACTTACATAACTTCTGAAGGAACCTTCTTGATTAGCCCAGGCCGTCTTGATTAATAAAAAGTCCTTCCTTAAGTAGAACTCGTCCCAAGAATGCTCCATATAGCACGATTAATGGCTCTTACATAACTCTGTTTTGAATTTTTCCGACCTTGTAGACTCCTTTTTTCCGACATTGAGAGTATAATATTGGCAGGAAGCCACTTTCATTATCTGTCTTAAAATGATGCCAGTCAAGAAAACCCAAACTGGGGCTGCAGTTATCTGGGATCTTCCCGTAAGTCGTGCGTATTAGATCCGATCACATTATGCGCTTGTGCATGTTGGTTTTCTTCGCGTCTCTTCTCGCCTTGACCTCAACCAGGCCTACTGACGATGGTGAGTCCTTGCCACTGGAATTACTTGAAATTATTGGCGATTTTTTTACTTGTTTTGTTTCTACAGATACAACATGTTTCGTGCCTGGAGTTGGTGTGTTTGAAGTAGGAGAGAGATGGGAGGACCCCAGATGCATGGTGGGACTTTGCATGAGAGGAGGACTCGTTGGCTATGCCATGTTAGTTCATTATTGCACTTTAGTCATGTGAAGACTTGAATTTCAGAACGGTCACATTTTGGTCGAAATGGTGAAATAAGCTTTGTCCAGGTCAAGGATGAGCAATATTATATGATTGGTCAATATATTTGTGAGTGATCATGGTAATGACCAAGCAATGATCTTTTTTGCAATTGCTGTCTGTACTTATTATGCTAATAATTGTGCGTCGTTTCGACAGGTGCCCGAAGCCGACCGTCCCATTTGGATGCTACGTGGAAGCTAGCCCTGGAGAGCCTTATCCGAAGTGTTGCCCTGGGCTCAGGTGTCACTTTTGGGACAACAAATAGACGTAATAATTATTCAGCAGCCACATTTGACCGTGTAATTAACTCACACGCGAAAATATATTTTGCTTTACAATGAACGATGATGTCTGGGTGACTGACACTGTATAAATTGTTATGCGCTGCTAAAGTCCCCAGTTCAAGGGGGGAGGTATTTGGGAAACTTATTTGCACATATCGCTTTCATTTCTCTGATGACCTCGTATAGTTCTCCTTACTGATATGTTTTGTGAGAATAGGATATCAAGGTCAAAATTTTCAATGAATCGGAATGAGCTGTTTTAATAATGTTTCGCAAGAGTTTCTGTCACCATTGGGCGTTGCTATGTTGATGGGAATATTGTGGCCAATATATCGTTGTTGCACTAATCACCCGGTCGAAGGAAGGTCATTTTAATGCTGAAGTCAGCAGACAACGACTCTTCTTGATGATTCCGAAATCAAAGTATAGACTTGCTTGCATTTGTCGCTGAATGACCTGACCCCAAGTGATCGGCATTACTCACTGATATTTATTATCATAAGAAACATTCATGGAGAATCAGCATGCAGCAGTCGCAATGAAATCAATATTGTAAATATTTGAGAGGTAATTACAATAAGTACTGTACTACGTACTTGCTATATTTTGTGGCATGTGTCATACGCTTATAATGACACAAAAATAATATTTAAAGCTGTGTGGCCAGAGAGTATACAAGTAGCCAATATTACGAATTAAAGTGATTTATGTGACGAAGTTACATCATTTCTTTCCGAGATGATCTTCCACAGGGCACAGCACGTGAGGACAGCAATCTGGATATTGCCCCTCGCCATACTCGATGAGGCAGCCATGTTTGGCCTCAGGCCAGTCGCAACTGAAATATATTATTGGCAAATTATTATTTATCCTGCAGTGAGCCATATGTAGCAGCAGAATAATATGTTGTGGACGGATCATTTTGCCATTACCAACCACAAGGTTACATACGTATCTAATAGGTATTAAATAAATTATACAGTATGTGCAAAGAATAATTATGCTTCATAGGTAACTGATGCTCAAGACATATAACAAGTAGTAACGACAATGTGAACAATTCAGTTGGAACTCCTTGCATAAAATCTGCTTATGCATACAAACTATAATTATACTATATCAGTACTTACCTTCCCGCTTCCTTTGCATGCCCGCCTTCTTCACACGCGTACATCACACATAGGCCAGGTTCATGAAACACATGTCCAACCGGGACGAGTTCATTTTTGGAAGTGGTGCAATACCCACGAAGATCCGTATCTGTATATGCATAAATGGGGAATATAATTTTCTTAGTCCCTAATTATATTATTCGATGACAGGTTATTCATTGGGAATAGCAATAGATATCGCGACCAATTATTATTTTCCTCACTGCGAATCTTACCATGATGGCCATGCTTGCGCGGGAAGGCTCTGGCAATGTGTAAAACTATGGCTAAGGCAACGAGGAGAAGCAGAGAACGAGCCATCTTGTCAGAATCCAAAGCTGCAGTCAACTGAAATGGCAACGAACTCAAATGTCCTTTTAAAAGGCTGCTGTGACCATCCAATTATTTCTCCTCTCCGCCCACTTTCGATTATTATCGGTTACAAGGTGTATCCATTAGAACTTTGACAAAGATATCAGTATAGCTCATTAACGTTTCCGGAATGCCACCTTCCCCTGCTGGTTTATTGACAGGTTGGTAATGCATAAACTTATAGGATTGTATGTATCAAAAATAGACTATTGTCACTTCGGCTATATGGTTTTTACCGCAGTGTTATGGCCAATGCCTGCTGCACTTGCAGTATAGCTGATGCAACGTTATTACGAGGCGAATGTTGCATCAGCTACACTGCAAGTGCAACAACGTATTTCAGTGCATATTTTTATTCAAGAAGCGACGCGACGAGACGTACAGTACACCTCGCATATAATTATGTGCATTATGTAAATGCATCTACTTATCCTCTAGTCACATTTCAAATAAGGACAGGAATATGGGAACTTCCCGCCTTCGGATTGCACAATGTGGCAGCCACAGGTTCGAAGCTAGGGCACGAGCTAGGGTATTCACAGCTGAAAAATATGTGTAGTGCGGACCTATTGATTCGGGTTGATTTAGGAATAAGAAGGGATCATTAGGGCCTAAACTTTCAATGCATGGCGTATATGTTTCCAGGCAGCGAAAGACCTTGCATATTCCTGGCACGTAATATTCCTGGCCCACAGGGATACATACTCTTCAGTCTCCATCACTGTCTGTCTCTGAAATATTGTAATCAGTGAACCAATTAGGTAAATAATATTGCGCAGGAAAGACGCGGGGTAATCTCACATGTAGCAGGCCTAACTTCCTATACAGATGATTTTGTAGCTGATTTTGTCGATGTGGCGAGAACCTGCGCTCTCTCTGACGGATTGCTTGTTCATCGTTATCCATTTCCCTTTTTTATTTTATATCCTCTTCTGTAATTTTTCTTGTCCGGAAAGATACGAGTTTCATGCAGAATGTGACATTCCATAAAATGCGTGACCATTAAAAGGTTGCACAATTGGCTCAATTTTGCAGGATGTTGAAGGAGGCGCAATTGGTATTTTTATTCAGCTTGATTTATTTGTGTAACAGAATAAGTGGGCGAGTATGTGTGCGAGTATATTCCATTAAATACCTCTGAAACCTTTTTGCATAACAAAGGCACATCTATGGAATAGTTTATAATTATAATATAAAACTAATAGCGGTGCCAGTTCTAAACCATTCAAGTGCAAATTAAGATTTTGGTCCGATGTGAGTTCCCAACATAGCATCTATATAGAGATAATTTTTATCATATGCTGAACTTTAATATATCCTATTGATAATAGTTTAATTAAACGAATGTAAAACAAATTTCCCTCGAAGTATTGTGTAGATAGTTGGTGACTAGAAGGCTATTTCCTGTCAGACATTATTTTGTTCCAGAAGGTCGGTTTCTTCGAGATTGTCACACACCTCTTGAGGACAACATTCCGGCCACTGTCCGCCACCATTTTCGACGATGTGGCATCCAGGTTTGGCGTCACGCCAGCCACAACTGCAATAACATATTGCATGTTATATAATATGATACAGAAAGGTGTTATTACACGGTTTTCTCACTGTATACTGTTGTCCTTACTTACATGCCCGATCTCACTATATTCCCGTCTTCTTCACATCTGTACAACGCGCACCTTCCAGGCATATGGAAGGCTTGACCAGCTGGTATGTGTACATTTTCTAATACGACGCAGTATTTTCGGTTTCTTTCGTCGCCTATAGCAAGTAATTAGGGAATCTGATAAACTGAATTAAAGTAGTCCTTATACCTCCTATCCACAAGAGTGTTACCGTTATCAGGGCGAGGGATGGCTCCAACAGTGCTGATGACCAATGTGAAAGCAAGCAGGCACAGCAGAAAACGGTTCATATTGGCTGGACTAACAAATATAATGTGACAACAATTTACATCCCCGTGATAATAATTATTGTCAGGTCCACTTCAGGCTGTAAGCTGATGATTAGCTCACTGCCTTCCTGTTGGATTTCCTGGCTGATACCTGGTGTTGCACAGCTGACTCAACAGCAATGTGTATACAAAATGATTAAGAATCACAATAATTTATCAACAACACTGATGATAATGGTTTTTAAAAAATAAGCCTGGTTTATAATAGCATCCTGGTCATCAACTTAATACATTGAAAATATAATTTTGTAGACGTCATATGTATTAGCCTCAGAAATACTTTTATTCAAAGAGTAGGATAAACTACAGTACAATGACGAAAGGAGAAATGCTTATTAAGAAGAATAAGAAAGTTTCGGGAAGTTTTACATGAGTTGTCTTGTACGGCCCTTAATATACCTGTAGGCCTATTAATTCGTCAAAGGTCTTCTTATACATCATTGTCACACACCACATGAGGACAGCATTTTGGCCAAGGTCCGTTGCCATACTCGATGTGACATCCAAATTCAGCGTGAGGCCAGCCACAACTGTCAATTATTCAAAGTTAATATTGCAGTATACAATTATTAGACTATCAGTATTTATATGCATGGTACTACGGTTTATTAGAAAGATGGCATTGCGTTGCTCTACCTACGTTGCCACTGGATAAATGCGGAGTTCTTCATCGCACCATAACAGCCTGCATGCTTCAGGGTCGGGAAACTGCTGTCCCGCGGGGAACTGCTGTCCTCCAGGCATTACGCAGTACCCTTGGTCGTTCTCATCTTCTGAAGTGCAATAATTATTATAGTAGCATAAGACAACATTGTGGTACACAAGAGCGTGGACTAATCCCACCTGGAGCGGGGAGGGCCTCCAGATAATTGAAAGCAATGGTAAAAACCAGCAGGATAATCAGAGGACGACTCATCTCGACTGAATTCAAAGTCAGAGTAAGGCAAATATTTATCTTTTTTATAGCCGGGGTAGTCTCCCCTGTTGCAAGCTGCAGGCTGGTGATAATTTAACAGCTTCTTCCTGCTGTTGATCTGATATTGTCGAGTACGACAATACCCGAATGCCATGATGCTAAATTATTTACTGTATCAATCTGGCAAACGACGTAGTTAAATGCGGTCGGAAATCGGCTCATTTTTGTCACCCAGGGTAAGCAGATTTGTTGATCTTAGGTATAATTGACGTCAGTCATTCAGAAATCAATAAAGCTATTTATTGAACGAGCATGATACGAAATGGAGAAACTTTCTACAATTGCACACAAGCAGTGCATATTTTAAAATAAGAATATGCAAGATATGTAGATGAAAGACGATGTAAGAGCATACTAAATAAGAGTTAGTGAGTGTCAGGTAAAGGAGTGGTTGAGAGGTGTGCCGCTGGAGCATATATTAATTTTCCGGGAGTAGGTCTTCATTCTTCATCTTCACACACCACATAAGGGCAGCAGTCTGGGAAATCTCCTGAGCCATACTCCACGTCACAGCCAGGTCCAAAATGTGGCCAGTCACACCTGCAATGAAAGTTTGTTTTAGATACGTATAACTTATAGATAATACTACTGATTATAGTATAGTCTATGGAAGTTTAGAGTATACAATATTTGTTATTTAGAGGGATGATAGTACTCACGTTGCAATTAGCAAGGGTCCGTAATCCTTGCACATAAAAAGAGCGCATTGGTCTGGCTCGTGAAATTTCTGACCCACGGGGATGTGATCCCCAGCAGAAGTTACGCAGGATTTCTCATCACCTGAAAGTTCAATTAGTGTAACAAATAGGCACATTTTCTGAGTAGGCCAATATAATCTGACCTTGATCAGGGAGGGCCCCAACGGAACTAAGGGCAATGGCAACAGCCAACAGGAACAGCACAAGACGACCCATCTCCACTGTTGACTGAATCCAGAGTGAAAATAAGCTGAAACAGCGACACTTATTTATTGGGCCTATCTTTTTCTGCCAGGATGCAAATTACTAGGACAGCGATAATTTTGCAGCTTCCTGCTAACGATTTTGTATAGGCCTGATATCTAATATTTATATTATTTTCAGCCTCCATACAAATAGCCGAACTCCATATAATATAAAACACAAAAATGCAGCAAACGACAGCGGTATAGCAATATTACAATATTATTTTTCAATGTGGGATACACATTTCTGACTTTTAAGACGTCCAACGGAAGCTATTGCGTCCGTTGTATTTTCATTGTCATCGTCACAGTCACACACTTGACCTTTCCTCCACTACTTATGCATCGCTAAGGTAAAATCATGACTTTTGTGACTCAGTGTTGCTTTTTTACATGGCTATATACCGCACTGAATTATTGGACAAGTTTCTTGTCAGATGCATGATAACCTACCAGGACTTACAGTTAGCTACATAGTCAGCTAGTCTTTGCTGTGTGTTGCGTACTCATTATATCGTTAGGCTGCTTATTTTAATCAACAAATGAGAGGATAGTATTTTGCATCCTCAGGGATTTATACCCCACAGGGTATGAGGTGAGCACGCGTACATACCGTATACCTCTTGATAATAGTGAATTTGAATTAGAACTACAGTATTTTTAATATTGTGCAATCATGCTGGGTTGACACGTCTTCTGTATTCCCGTCAACTTCACTTTAAAATTGAGAGTCAAAATTCCGGAGATGGTTGTGGATATAGACCTGCACAATTAAGCGTGTGGAATAATAGCAACAACAAGCTAGGAGCTCTTCTAATTTTATTCTGAATAATATTATTATAATCCCTTTCGCTCAAGTAACAGAAATAATGTGTTTTATATGATGAGACACAAAAAATTTAACGAGTCGTAAGGCATCTTCTAATCAGTGTGTATGTCCCGTTCAGCAATGGGCACTTGTTTCTGAAATGTAAAGTCGCAGTAATAATAATCGCAAATAGATAAGTTAATTTATGAAATGGAGAAACATGCCGACCTTTTGAGCAGGTCAGCGTGTCGTTCTGATGCATGAAACCATCTGGACAAACACAAGATACTTTTGATGACCTCTCGTTGATTTGAGGCGCTGCAAGGCAGAGATGAGAACATAACCTGTTTCTGTTATCCAGGCAGTAATTGATTCCTTCTGGTTGACGCAGTTTGTGATAAATCAGAACCGGGCTGTGGGGCTGTAACGGCATGAATGAGTGATGGTATGTGCAAATGAAAAAAAAAACAACTCCAGTACAATAGCATAAATGCTTACTCTGGTTGAGCGTAGTCGAGTAACGTTTTCACCATTAAATTTGTTCGCTTTATAAACTACGCCATCCACATGTGTCCAATATATCCAATCTTCAAAGGTGGAAACACTAGTAGAAAATGGCCGATTCAAATTAGTGCCGTGACCAATGATGACTTGTCTCTTGGATCCGTCATAGTTGCAGGAAGAAACGACACGTTGCGTGAGGTCCACGTAGTATATTTTTTTAAAGACTAGGTCCAGTGTCAAGCCGACGGGTTGTGCGTCCACATTAGACACGATGGTGTGACGACGAGTTCCGTCCATTCCTGCCCTTTCAATTACACCACTTGGTCCGTTTTTGGTGTCCATATTGTTTGTCCAGTACATCCATCTGTGAACATCCAACACAGTAGATACCGATATGCCCATATAGTGCGCTCTATCATGAAGGTGTACAAATAGCACTTACCCGTCTAATGGATTAACAGCGATAGATGTCGGTTTCACGAGACTGCCCCAAAACAGCTTCTTCTCATTCCTTCCATCCAAGTCGGCAACTGAAAGCGTGTTTTTCTCAGAGTCTGTCCAGTATATGTGACTATAAATCCAGTCCACTGCAAGACGCACACTTCTGGTCGTGCCTGACAAGATCACATCAGCGATTGTGCTTCGGTTATCAATGGAAGCCCTAGAGGTTTAAAGCGGAGGGAATAACTGGCGAGTCACGGTGACAATATACCACAGACAATCTCTTAAGGAGCCCTGACGGCCCTGACACACCGTCTTATCACAATGCCATACCTTAGCCTATTTAAACCCTTGCCAACTGCAGCTTACATACCTGCGGATATAATAACTATTGACGCCAAACTCGTAGTTCCAGAATACTATTCCTTGAGCATAGTCATAGTCCATGGCAGTTATTTGGGAGGTGGGGGGTATCTTCACAACAGGCTTTTCAATGTCGTCAGCGTCCAGTGACACCAGCTTGATGTCATTGTGCTGGATCATGAGTGAGGCACTTTCTGCAGCCTTGCATCTGGACTGGTCTTCTGTTTCCGCCTGGTAAGGGGCCTGGCATTCGCACCTGAAGCTTCCTGGACTGTTTATGCATGTCTGGGAGCAGATGCCTAGTATGTCGCACTCGTCCACATCTGAAAGTAATATCACAGTGAATGTTGCAGACAGCAATATTTTCTCGTTGATGATGACACTTTTACCTTCACATGTGCCGTTCCCCACTAGTGTGAACCCTTCATTGCATTCGCACTGAATCCCTTCCCGAGTGCCAACGCATATCTGGGAGCATCCTCCATTGTTGTCTCTGCACTGGTCGCAGCAAATCTCGTTGTTTTCGTCCTCCCAGTTTCCGCAGTCGTTATTCTGGTCGCAGGTCTTGTTCAGAGGAATGCACATGCCTCTTTTGCAACTGAACTCGTTTTCACCGCAGTGGGTGCTAGGAATGGCTGAAAAACGAGTTAATGTGACATGTTGTATGTGACAGTTAGGTACGCAATATAATGCTTATAGCCTACTGCAGTTTTCTTCGTCACTTCCATCTTGGCAATTGGTACTTCCATCGCATTGCTTTAGGCCATCAAAACACTCCTTGTTGTTGCTGCACTGGAACTGGTCAGGGCGACATGTTAAATAAGGTAAGCAACTTATGTGGGTTTCATCCGAATTATCGTCGCAGTCTCTCAAACCATCGCACTTCCATCTGCTGGGAATGCACCATTTGCCATCAGCACAGGGAAATGTTCCCTCACCACAACCACGACAGGGCTAAAATGATAACGTATAATGTGATCACACACAGTAGTACCGGTGCTGACAAGGATTTATTACGATATAATATTAGTTGCCATTATTGAATTCCTGCCTATAGAGACAGGCATTTATTGGAAAATGAAAGGTGGAGAAAAGGCTTGCCTGGTGTTCATCCGAATTATCGTCGCAGTCTCTTGCTCTATCGCACACCCATCTGCTGGGAATGCACCTTTTGCCGTCAGCACAGCGAAATGTTCCCCCAACACAACCACGACAGGGCTAAAATGATAACGTAATGTGATCACTCACAGTAAGTAACGGTGCTGACAAGGATTTATTACGATATAATATTTAGTTGCCATTATTGAATTCCTGACTAGAGACCGATATTCATTGGAAAATAAAAGGTGAGAATATAGACTTGCCTCTTCATCTGAACCATCTTGACAGTCTCTGTCATTGTCACACAAATAGGCTCTTCGTATGCACTTTTCTCCATTCTTGCACGCAAATTGATCCACTTGACAAACAACTGGAATAATAATAATAATAATAATAATAATAATAATAATAATAATAATAATAATAATAATAATAATAATAATATTTAATGAGAATTAAATGTTGCAGGCAGATGCTCACATGCAGAGTTATTATTATATTTCTGTAAAAGTTACTATGGCTGTCTTGCATAAAACATGCACTTATGATTCTTATGTTGCTGGTGAAATTATTACTACCGTATTACCTCACTCGACCTCACCATGCCGGTGTAGTCGAGGTCGACCAGATTTTTAAAATGCACGATCTGGTGGCCATACTGGCATGCCGGTCTAAGCGAGGTATGCCGGCATAAGGCGAGGTTTCACAGCATATAATTATTATAACGATCTCAGTGAATATTATTATTTCTCAAATGAATGCATTGCATCATGTTCTACGGTGCGGATACAGCCCAAGACACATTTATTACCTGTTACGTCCCATAAGATCGTTCGTTAAGTCCATATTCACAGCAACATTACAATTATTCAAAGTACAAGGCTGCAAGAAGGGAAGCATACCCACCAGGATATTTCATACGCTGGGTTTGAATTTTATTATCTGAGTGACGAGGTTTCTCAGACATTGATACCACTACCGTGACTACTCAAAGTGATTCTCTGAATGCCAACGTGATCTACGACCAGCCAACTATTGAGGAATACGAAGGACTGAACGACTGAAGGAATTTGCCTGAATCCTCTGTAATGTTTAGGGGGGTTCCCCTCTCAGAGGAAGCTGAATATAAGATTGATGGTCACACTCTGTGGTCTATGGCCTATGAAACATAATTATGAACTTGCATATTCTCACAGCCCTACCCTCGCATATTTTTCACTTTAACATTATTTTAGTACAGTACCAGATGCATTCCAAAAAATTTGACAAGGATCAAAACTAAATTATTGAAATCTACCTCGGTTATTGCGGCATTTCCGGCCACCCCCAGGTTATACCACCATGCTGGTCGACCTCGTTTTATTCCCGCATGCCGCTTTATATGAGGTAATACGGTAATAAGGGTTATAGTTGTAGATCGGCACTGGTTTTTCACTGTGCCTTGTGTAAAGTATAAATGTTACTAGCAGAAACAATAGGAGATCCACGGTAAACATTTTTCCAGGTGGGGTATAACTCACATCAGAATGCTGTATATAGGTGTACAGTACATATAGTTATCAGACCCTAGATATGTTTAGTATATAATTAGGCTATACAGTCATATTCTTAGCAAGTATTATATACGACGTTAAAAAGGGAATGAAGGAGGAATTAAATGAAAAAGAATAAAAATGAAGCATAGAACGCTCAAAGCCCATAGAAATGAATCGGCGAATGAAGGCACTATATAATATTATGATCTGTCATGAACCTTAAAGTCACCCGCCTGCGAGTGGTGCAAAATATTTTCAGAAAGTGAAAGGAGTTTGATAGATGCGCCTCTGCCAGGCCAATGGAATGGAACTACTGCATAACACCATTCGCATGTGGGTTGTACTGTAAATATTTAATAATTATCAGCACTCTGACCATTAAAGAGGATTATTTTAGTGACCCTATTTCACCCACGTGAGTAATACTCCATGAATGGAGTTTATTATTAAGACTCACCTGAGGAATTTGCTCCGGTGAAGAGATGAGGGCCGAAGAAAGTTATCTGCCATACAATGCCAAATCCAAAGGGAATGAAAAGAATTTGTTTCATCCTGAATAATTACAAGCTGCAAAGAAAGTTCAAAAGTAAGAATAATGACATCTTTACAACGTTGGCACATTTCTACTGTAAATAGTTGTACAAGCACAATACCATATTTTTCAGTTGGTAGAAACATGATATTATCTCTATTCTAAAGCATTTCAATTGGGATGCGTTTATGGATTGAAGAAGGTCGCTATGAGCATAAAAATGCATCGAGTAGCTTTGTTTTTTTGTTGTATATTAAAGTGGATATTCGCAACGCTAAATTCAATTTGTCAAAGAATTGAGTAGGCTACGTGATATTTACTTTCTGCCCTGGAAATCCTCAAAAATCCTTGTCAAAGATGCATTTACTGGACGCCCTGTGTGCTTGTCTGAATTTTTTAAATGCCCAGAAATTGTCCTGGCCGTAGAATAGGCCAATAACAAATTTGAAACATGTCCTTTCTCACAAGCTCCTCAAGCTGACATATGTTTATACAGTGGTGTTTCCACCTCTTGCGACCCAATAAAAAGTGTTTAGTCCGAGGTTTAGTCATACCAACAACACAGAATTCATCTTTTATATTAGTTGTTAAAACAACTTAATGTCGACATAAACGAATATAGGCTACTACCTGAAACAATTGCTGATCCTCACTCGACAGTAAGCCCCCCAGACAAAAGCAATTTAACAACGACCATACCCCAAATTTATCGCTCTTTTAAATATCTGAAGCAGATAGTACTAGTAGTGTATTCGTCTATGACTATGTAATAACTGGTAATAACAAAGCATGATAAAGCGGAGAAACCTGATATTGAATTGACGCATTGTGTCAAAAAATTGCGATGGCATAATGTTAGATTTTACATTATGGGAATTTGTGTAGTCTAATAATGAGGAACCTAATAAAATATAATTATTATACAATATATAGGTTCATTAAAATACATTACATGAATAGGTGTGAAGATTGAAGCTTACTCCAATTTACTTGAAGCACAGGGGAAGGGAACGCTATCTTAATGAAATGGTATGGAATGTCCGATAATGGCTAATTATTAGAAGTGAATGGAATAATTAATTAATGCCAAATCAAGATGAAGCGCTAGTTGTCTTAGTCTAGTAATTCAGTTGTTGAAACATGTTTCGTGGTGTTACAAAGGTTACATATTAATTAATGTAATGTAACTTAATTGAAATTAGCAATAATAATTTGAACACCGACTCAGCCAGCACTTACCTCATCACCCACGTCGACCCTGCAGTAACTAGAGTATTACTAAAAACCGAAGAAATTCACCGACAGGGTGAGCAGATTGACCCAAAGTGTCCGGAAGGGCCAAAGCAAGTACTGGACACTTGCATAGTGCATACGGCAAATATGTACTACGACCAATTCGGTCCAACCCGCCTCCTCCACTAGTGTCACCCTCGTATCTATATCTCACACCTCCTTGTGGTTCCTGTCCACACCACACGCCTCGATTCGTCTTTCATGTCAGCGGGGAATTACCCACGGGCTGACCACAGCAAAATGCAAGGCAAAATGTGACGATATAGGATCGGAAGCAAAATACAATATGCTTCGGAGAGTTTTGCTGCACTGATGAAAGTACAGTATAATTGTATATTATGCTACACAGGATTCTCGAAGTGACTAGGTACCCCATCGTGAATAGCAAACTTTTACGAGATTACGACTCTTTCCAGCCATTTTTATTGCATTTTTAAGGGTGCTGCAACCGGACCTTATAGTGGCGAAATATTTCAGACAAGGAACACATCTGGAGGCCCAAGTTAAAACCCCGTATCTTCGAAAATCACGTAAATGGATATTAATGCACCAATATAATGCTGCACTCCTCTTTGCAAGCCACACATGTTGGTACAGTACAAAGCCCGTAACTGTAGGAGCAACCCTTACAAAGTTTTGGCCAATTGAAATCATGCCCTTTCATAATATACGGTAATGGAAGAAAAACACTTCAAACGCGACTATCTCGATATGACAAAAGGCAGAGAGATACAAGGTTTTGACTTGGGGCATCAGACATGCTATCAGTGAGTAACTTAGGGACCCCTTTTCCATAATCATCTAGTATAACGGACCCAGCTTCAAGAAGAAAAGGATTGAAAGGATTGCCAGAAAATAATATCAACAATGTAACCAATTAAAGGACACTGCTGTATTTACTTGCGGCAAGGTAGATATAGGTATAAACTACCATTAATATAAATTATTATACAGTATAATTATGTACAGTATATGTATATTATAAATTATGTTACTGTACACAGTGTGAGTATACTGTTTAGTGTATATTGTATGATACTCATATACGTGTAACCTTCAACATAAAATTCACAGCACTGAAGCTGGAGAACAATCGTGCTTGCCGGTAGCAGTCGGCTAAAGGAGTATGTTATTACCAGACCCCTAACCAAGAAATTAGCCTCCAACAGAGGTGCTGCCTAGGGGAGTGAGATTTATTGTATCAGGGGGAAGAACAGAGGTGCTGCTTCCCCCTGATACAATAAGT